>VXBP01008719.1:361938-430178 GCA_013400115.1 Rhinopomastus cyanomelas
CCCCCCCCATTTTTGGTGGAATATACCTATATATTTATAAATTATCATGTTTCACTTTAAAAAGTTGTTTATGTCAGTGTTTTCTGTGCGTGAGTTTCCCAAAACCATCAGTTTCTTTGAAACACTGGATTCAGTAGTGGACACTGGTTCCCTCCTCTTCCTCAAATGTTCTTACAGCTGGGGCTGTAAATCAATGACAGGGCTGGCATTTGGCTGCCTGACAAATGTGCCCTAATAGTGCAGCTCAGTAAAACGTGGAATTTCTGAGGCACTGCTTGTAACTTTTTCAGGGCTGTTGTAAATTCCCAGCCATGTCAGCACAGGTGGGAACACGGTCGTAAATAACGTGTGTCTGTGTGTGTGTGTGTCTGTGTGCTCACATGTGTGTGCAGGGGGCACGGAGCAGGGGTAGCATGTACTTACTGCTCCTGAAGATTCCCCTGGGTGGTTCATTGCTGCCAGGATTTAATTCAGCTGCTTGAAGCACATTTTAAAAAATAGATCCTTTCTCTATAATCAAAATAAGCTTGCTAACAAAGTTTTAGATAGAGAATGTGAACACACAGATTGAAGCAAATGGGCTGTTGCTGCTCTGGACACGAGCTGGCCCTGGTAAGCCAAGCCAGGTTTCACAGCAGTGCTTCATGTGATGATGAAAGAGCTGTTTCAGTTACAAGCTTCTGCTTTTCAGATGGCTGAGCTGAGCTCTTCTCATCCTCACAAGAAATCAGCCCTGAGATGCAGAGCTGTGTGCTGGGCAAGGTTGGGAATGGGCATTGCCCCAACATCTTTTGCTTTCCTAGTTTTGTGTGTGATCAGTTCTGACTGGCAAGACATCTAGAAATTCCCTATTTCCTTTTTTCCTTAGGCTACTTGAAGCTAAGGTCACGTTTAGCAATACAGCTAATCCAATTAAATGATCCACACTGACAAGGGACCCCCCATCCCCTCTGCCTGGTCGTGCCCATCCTTCTGCTTCCCTTACAGGAACTGGATTTCACCTGAACACGTGTTGAGCCTGGCAAGAATTTAGACCATCCCTCCCCCCAAAACAGATAGTTTCTGGCTGTTCCCTTTGAATCCATCACTATATGACCACTCAGGAGTTGTTATGCAGTAGCTGAGGGCAAAATATCTGGAGGTCTGTTAGAGTGGATTTAATGAGTTGGTTCTGCTGAACTACCTGAGAGAAGCCAGGCTCTGTGAAGAGACTTTATGAGTATCACTCTTCTTACAATCAGTGCTGGGAATTATTAAACAAGCAAATAATAACCTCAGTCTAATAACGTCTTTCTTAACTCTTTTGTTTGCCATCAGAAGAAAAACATGATTTAGAACAAAATACATAGTAACTGTAAAGAGTAATATTTATAGTCCACAGACACAGTGACTGATGTTGAAGTGCACAGGAAACTGGAATTAAAAAAGTGTTTATTTTCACAGTTTGACTTTGAAATCCAATATCACTGTAGGTAGACATGAGTATTACAGTACATCGGTGTCACAGGCTCCTTGGATGGCTTTGCCTTCAGTTCCACCAGCACTGAGCATCCTTTCATACTTTGCTCTCTCAGTCAAATATGCTGGAAGCTTTAATGCTTCATAATTCAGGGGCAGTTGTGGTTGAACTTCAGCAGGCAGCTCAGCCCCATCCAGTCACTCACTCTCTTCTCTCACTGAAATTGAGGTGAGCATGGGAATGGTGAAAGTCAGAAAACTTGTGGGTTGAGGTAAAGGCAGGTCAACATGTAAAGCAAAAGCTCCACGCACAAGCAAAGCAAAACAACACTGTTTTCCATCAGCAGGCAGATGTTCATCCATCTCCAGGAAAGCGAAGGTCCAAGTAGTGGCTACTTGGGAAAACAAATGTTAAAACTCTGACTAGCCTTTGTTCTTCCCCACAGTTTTTATTGTTAAACATGACAGCATGTGACATGGGGTGTTCCTTTGGCCAGTTGGGGTCAGCTGTCCCAGCTGTGTCCCCTTCCAGCTGTGCATTCCTAGCCTGCTTTCTGACTACAGTCAAACAAAGTGCATGTTCCCTCATGAACGAGGCTGGTAATCTCTACTCACAAGAGGTGAGAAGGTGGCTGAGGTAGTCAACAGCTTTTTTGCTTCAGAAAGCATTGTTCCCACACCTCTTAAGTCAGTGGATCACAAGATGAGGGTTGGGGAAGCAAACTTCCTCCTGCTGAAAGGCAAAATCATGTTCATATGACCACCTGAGGAACCTGAGCACAGATAAGTCTATAGTACTGATGACTTCTCTAAGGCCTTTGACAGTCTCCCACAACATCCTTCTCCCTAAATTGATGAGCTATGGATTCCGTGGGTGGGCTGTTTGGTGAGTAAAGAACTGGTGGAAAGTCACATCTAAAGGGCAGTGGTCAACAGCTCAATATCCAGTTGGTCATGACAATTACTGTCCCTCACAGGTCCACATTGGGAACAGTAGTCTTAATGTCTTTGTCAGTTATACAGACAATGGGATTGAGTGTGTTCTTGGCAGCTTTGCAGATGACTCCAATCTGAATGACGTGGTTGACACATCCAAGGAATGGGATGCCCTCCATGGTGGAACTGCAAAAGCTGTTTGATTTTGGTTTTGTGGGGTTTTTATTTGCTTCAGCATTAACTAAATTAATTGGTCATTTTCTTCTCAGGCTACAGTTATCTTCTTGGCAGCTTTGCAAATGACTCCAATCTGAATGACGTGGTTGACACATCTAAGGAATGGGATGCCCTCCATGGTGGAACTGGTTTTGGGTTTGTTTTGTTTTTTTGCTTCAGCATTAACTAAATGAATTGGTTATTTTCTTCTCAGTAAGGTACCTTTCCTGTTTCATTCCAGTTTCCAATTTCTAAATTACAACACGTGCAGTGTCTTGCCCTTGCTGAAAGTGGTGAGCTTTAAGCCAGCACCAAATACAGAAGCAATTCTGACAGGTGGACCTTTTACTCTATTCAGTGGCTTTACAGAGCCAGTGCAGTAGGATTTGGGAAAGCAAATGATTTTAAAAATTGACAAGAATTTCTTCAGAAGAAAAATTGCAGAAAAAGAAAGGTCACGGTCTCAAAGTTTGGAAAACACCCATGAAATTGTGTAACCAGAGTTCTTCTGGGAAACGTTTATTCAAAGCAAAATAAATCAGATTCACTGAAATAATTGCCTTCAAGCAATAAGCCGACCATCTCTCCAATTAATTTGACACTAATTTGAGCAACAAAACCCAAACCAAAATAATGTGCAGAGTAGAATGTTCTGCTTACCCTTTCTTCCTATTTAAATGGCTCAGAGATAATTTTTATTGGTAGTCATTTGTTGTTAGTGAATAACCAGCAAATTATTACTAGGTTCATGCCATATTACTTCTCCAACTTGCAGAAACCTATTTCTTCCATGCATAAAATGCTTTTTAATGTGTCACCTCTTGAGAGCACTTAAGCAACTGTGATTCAATTAGACAAGTGTTCAGTGGTTGTGCCCACGTTTTACACTTGGCTGATAAAAAACCAGATATGAAACATTGGAGCCATTGATTGGCCATTTACGATTTTAACCTGGAAGTCTTCAACAATCACCTTAATTTTGTGCGTATGTGTGGAGAGTGATGAGATGATAAAAGAAAGCTATGAGTGCAGTCAGTACAGGGAAAGAAGAAATATGCTTTAACATTTTATCTGTGTATGCAGTGAATTTACATCTTGTGACTTTGTCAGTTCCAGAGAGCTATTTTTCCTCTTTAGAGGCAAACAGAGACATCCTGAGCACTAGTAGTTCAATCTTCCCTAACCTGGAATAGCCTCTAATGCTATTTTAAGGGATTTCAATAGGAATTCAGTCGCTCATTCATTTCTGTTAGTTCACCTTAATCTCGTGACAGGGTTTGTGGCAATAATGTAATTTCAGTTTGTGATATCAATGCATCAGAGAAAGGAAAATAGTCTTCAAAAATAATGATGGTGGGGAAACTAAATCAGACGCTGGTGTACTGGCTTGCCCAAGGTCATGTGGAAAGTCAGAGCCAAAGAGAACACAAATCTTTGAGACATACCTACAGCAGCTGTGGGAGAGAAGAGCACAAAGATGGATAAAATCCAACCCTTTGAAATGCAAAGGAAGAAAAAATAATGACTGCACTATTTTCACTCTCTGTTTAGTCTGCTGCATGACACTCAAAGGGAAGCTTTGAAATAAAGAGACTCAGAACACAAAGTGGAAGGGTAGACAGTGAAAGGTACTCGAGGTGCTTAACCTACTGCATCGTTCCCAGGCCCATCTGGATGAAGGCCCTTCAGGCTGTTACTTTGCAGGGATTCACAAGAATCAGGCAAAGTGCTGTTCTTGTTTGTCTTTTTATGAATTAATTTGTGCAAGAGGCAGTTTTCAGGGCCACTCTCAAGCACAGCTACCAAGATGTCTTCTTCAAAGGGAGACACAAAAGCTTACTGACACGAACTTTTGTTTTTGCACAAGGCTTCTGTACTCACTAAACCCCCCAGCATGGGCCACAGAAAATGTTGGATGAATTTTAAGAGTGCAAAACATTTTTGTGTATACAGGTTTAAGTGATCATGAAAACAGTAAGTTGGAACTGGTAAAGAATTTTCCTCTAAAATTGTATTTGGCTTAGAATGGCTTTTAAGAAATTTCAGACTGACTTTGTTTTTCAGAAACTATTTTTGTATTTTTTCCACTTCACAGAATCATGGAATGCATTAAGTTCCATTACAGTTCATATAGTGAGCAGGATCAACTGCAACTAAATCAGGATTCCCAGAGCCTTATCCAGCTTGCCTGTCTTCAGGGATGGGGCTGCCTTGGCCAATGTGTTCTAGTGTTTCACCACCCTCACTCTGAAATACTTCTTCCTAATACCCAGTGTGAATCTTTCCTCTTGTAGTTCAAAACCATAACCCCTTGTCCTATCACAACAGGCATCACTAAAATGTTCATCCCTATCTTCAAGAACTGAGAAGCTGCAGTATTGTCTCCCCAGACACTTCTTTCCTGCCCAGGCTGAACAACCCCAACTCTTGCAGCCTGCCCTCAGAGCAGAGGCATTCCAGCCCTCTGATCATTTTTGTGGCCTTTCTCTGGACCTGCTCATGTTAATGTCCTTCTTGAGTTGAGGACCCCAGAGCTAGACACAGAGCTCCAGGTGGAGTCTCACCAGAGCAGACTAGAGGGAGAGAATCACTTTCCTTGAGCTGCTGGACACATTTCTTTAGATGCAACCTGGGATGTGATTTGCCTTCGGACATTTTCTATAAAAATAGGAAGCAGTTCTGTAGGATTCACGTTTGCTTTGTTTTAAGGAAGAAAATTCTTTGTTTTCAATGACTGTATTTGGTTCAGCAGGTGGTGATGAGATAACAAGGGTGGCTGAGCAGTCAAGTGAATGTGGGAACCAGCAGGATCCATGGGAAGCACTAGTATTCCCCCAGAGGTTCCTCACAGGAATTTGTCTAGAAGTTGATGTGTGAACATTAAATGGTAAGGAATATTTCTTTTTATTTTGTTTATTAAACTTATTTTCTCAGTCATCTGATGACAGCCATGGAAAAATGAGGGTTGTCTTACTTTTTGCTTACTCTTGGTGTATGAGTTGCAGGGTTTTTTTTCTCTACCTAAGCTGGTCTTCTGTGTTGCTCTTTGTGTTGTTCCTGGTTTATTCCAGTCAGCTATTTGGATAGGATTCATGGTGACTTTGTACTGAGCTGGAGCTTTCTGGCTGTGACTTCCACCTCTAATTTTGTACATAATGAGCAAAATAGAAGCAAAACAAACACAATAGCAGAACGAGCAGAATGTGTCGTTATCCTTTGCATCTTTCTCATGCTTTTTGCTGATCATGTGCACATCATTTGCAGTGCCGCCAAGAGCATCTGAGCCTTCGTCTCCTTACCTTTGGGACTGCAATTCCATCATTATCTATTTTCCTGTTTATCTGGAGCCAAATGGTTTAGTAATGCAGCTTGGAAGAGGCACAGCAAAAGGTCTTTGGACTAACTTTCTGTTGAATTTATATCAACCATTTCACATACCATTGGCTACTGGTACAATACAATTTGGACTGGCAATTGGCCTTGAGAACGTAAATTCATTTACTTTCCTTTTCAGCTCCTATCTTACTTGGGCAGCAGCCACTGTTGTGACAAGTCAATGCTATACTAGCAGCAGATTACGACTGAAGAAGGGTGATGGATACATGGGTTCACTCATCTGTCTGTCTTGCTATGTATATTAATAGAACGTGTCTGCTGCACTGAATTCACTATCTTTAGTTTTCTCACCCCTAGTCCTTGCATATGGAGATTTAACTGTGTTTTATTTTTCTTCAGGAGTGGAAAGATGGACATGATCTGCATTATTCATAGAGGAAAAAAAATATGGCCAAGACCTAGGTGTGGCAAATTGAAGTAAATCACAGGGAAAATTGGTAATTAAACTTAACAACCTAAAGCAAGTACATAAGAATCCAGCACAGCTCTCTCTGAAGGGCTGTATTTCAAATGATGCCTTTAGAGTCAGAGACAACAATAGTAGCTTTCAGAATGTCTGCAGCATAGATATCTGTGCTGTAGAAATTTATCCCTAACAAGGTATTCTCCTTTTGCAGAGTGCTATAAGAAACAGCTACTCTTACAAAGCCCCTCATCTCATCCTGATTAACAGGTTGAAAATGTCAGGCACAATGTGATTTAGTGGTGCCTTTTTTCTCTCCAGCAACATTAAAAAGACTCTAGCTGCGTAACTCAGATGTACTTGCCTGCTGCATCAGTGCTTAAAAGTTTGCTGGAATGAATCCCACTTACAGTTTTATAGACGTTGAAGTCTTGCACCATTTTTTTATATTGGGATAGACTGCATTCCAAAACATGACGTGCATCGTGATCAGAACGGTCTGTGTGTGTGTTGTGCACTCAGGATCCTTAACAATTCTGTGGTGAATGAGAATAAAATATTGCCCAATATGCTTCAACACAAATATGACAGTTAATCAAATTCTTGAGCGTGGTCCTCAAATTTTAATGTAAGTCAATCCATAGAGACAGACACAAGAATGATTTTAAAGGATAAAATACCATTTTTCTTCTTTTACAGTTAGCATATCTATGTATGCACACGTGTGGATATATCTTAGACACAGACTTGTGGATATGTCTTAGGTACAGGTGGCAAGAACATTGGCAACTGCTCAAATACACCTGGGGACTGATTGCATTGTTCCTGACCATCTCATTTGCTGAATTAAAATTCACTTAATTTAAATAACAGGACTCAAAATATTAAACTGCAAATCCCATATGTCTGTCTATCTGCAGAATTTCTAGGTAAAAGTTGCAGGTGAGGCAGTTAAATCATGAAGCAGTACAGTATCAACTCATCACCGTTGGAAAGTGAGATTAGAGGAGATAGTGCAGCAAATCTCTTTGCCATCTGCTCCTTCAGTTTCTTGACCAGGTTGCAAGGCAGGCAGTATTCTCCCTTCTGTCGTATTAAAAGTGACATGTGCTGTCTTCTGCATCAAGGTATTTGATGCAGTCCAAACTTCACACGTTCTGAAATGAAATTAACCAGAGCAGACTTGGACAAATCCATAGGGTGTTATCCTTCAAGAGTTTTCCACCGAAGCATTAAACTCACTAAATGTAACCTCAGCGTAGGTGGTGCTAAGCTAACATATAGGAACCAGTTCCAAATGAGCTAATCTGTGTACTGCAAGACAGTGATGGGGTTTTTTTCCACATGGTGTTTGATCCCATTAAGTAAACTTTCTTGCCCAAGTCTCTAAGGTAGTTAATTTCAAGTTAGCGTGGATATTTCTGCGTGGCTTTGTCCTAGTCACATGTACCTCATCTTTAGCAAACTTAACTAGCTGCAGTAGAGGATGTTTACTTACATGTGTGGTCACTGCCACAGAAACCCATTCCACAGAGAAAAGTAAAGTCAAAAGGGGCAAAGCAAAAGAATTGAGTTGGAGATATTTTGGTATTTTAACCCAACTTTCTCTAGCAAAATTATAATACATTGATTATGTTCTTTTTAAAGCGAATTTTCTTGGTATTTCTATTTACATGAAGAATATCTGCATACATTTTTTCAATATACCATTATATCTTAAAAAGCTGATTTAAAATCATAGAATCATTAGAGATTGGAAGGGACCTCAAAGAATCATCGAGTCCAATCCCCCTGTTACAGCAGGATCACCTCGATCAAGTGGCACAGGAACGTGTCCAGGTGGGCAGAGAACAAAGTTTAACCTGTTGTAGCAGCACTGGACTTTAAAGCCAAAATGGATGTTTTCTGTGGAACCCACCACACGTGGGGCTAGAACCCTATACGTGATGTGAGGTTGTCTTCTATGACATGAGTTAGAAATTGGTTTTTGTTTGCTTAACTGTTGATAGAGAAATACACAGACAGACCACTTTCAGCTCAATAAAGGCAGCTATGTGTGTGAGTACATACATGACAGAACAAAGTCAAAGCAGTCTACGTTCACTCAATTCACTTGGGCCTTTGAACCAAGCCAGTGAAGGAAGGCAGCTGGTGAAACCCTAGGGAAGCCAAACATTGAAATGTTAACAGAAGCAGCTCCAGAAAGTGTTGCCAAGTCAGCAATACTCCTATCCCAGTTCCATCCCTAGCACTAAATACTGCCAGTAGATTTCAGTGCTTGGTTTATGAGCAGTTCAGCTGCCAGGCAGGCTTTGTGTGTGGCCATGTGCATCAGGTTCAGTCCTTGGCTAGGGAAGGATGGGCATCTGTGCTAGTGCGTCAGGAAAGAACGAACAGGTGAGAATTTTCAGAACTGTGCTGTGTGTTTTCTCTCAGATACCACTGTCTGCCATCCAGGAGCTGGGACTAGCACCACAAGGCTAATCTTTGGCTCATTGTGGTCAGATTTCCATTTGTGTACAGCGATCATTGAGCTCTGTAATTAACGTAGCTTCACTAGAACATCCAGCTGTTGGGTCCACGTTTTAGCCTCAGATGCCTGTGTGTGGCTTCCGTGCTTCAATGGGAACAGTCTATGCACAGCTGAGAAGAGAATCTGGCTGTGTGAGCAGACGTGTGTGTACATATTCATCTCTGTTTATGCAGCATTTGTAAGGAGAAAGAAAAATGTGTCTTCCTGAATGATAATATTGATCAGCTAACCACCTCCTTTGTGTACCAAGTGCTCTTATTTCTCTGGAGAGAAATAACAGTCCTGGGCTTTGGTGCGTAGCTGTCTTCCTTCTGAGGCATGTTAAGCATCAAAGCTGTGGGATTGGTGCAAGGTTTTGTTCCAGCCTCCAGCTGAACCACAGCCCAAACTGTTTGGAAAAGTTAAAAGTTGTGTGTTTGAGAGAGAGAGAGAGAGAGAGAGGAGAATATGGCTGAAAAGCCAGAAGAAAAGAAAGAAAGGAGAAGGGGAGGAGAGGGAAGGGGAGAGGGAGGGGAGAGGAATAAAATATGAAATGTTCTGTTTGTGTCTGAGGGAGAAAACAGCAATACTTGCAATACTAAAGTATCCCAGAAAGGCTGTTACTGGTGTACTACTGACACTGCCAAAACTGGGACCTCAGTCAAGCATTTGACAGAGTCTCTCACAGATGAGATCCTCTTGGTGCAGAAGATCTTGGACAGGACACACTGTGAAACCAGGGAGAAGATGTTGGTGAGGACGGTGTTGCCATGGTTTCATACTGAACAATTGGCCAAATGCTGATTAAATTTTCAGGGGGTTTTTGTTGTTAGTCTTGCTCTCTCTTGTTGGATTTCACCTGTTGCATCTATTTCTGATCCTCAGTTGGTTTTGCTGGGAGCCAGTCCAGCTAAATGAGATGGTGTGGCATTGACCAGAACAAGATTCTGAGGTGAATGACAAAGGCAAGGAAGGAGAAGGGTCTCAAGACCAGGCAACACAGAAGGCAAAGACATGGCAAAGCGCAACACATGAGGTATGCTCTACTCAAGAATGAGTTGTTATATGCACTTTAGTCATTAAAATGTGTTTCATAAAGGAGTGGTTGGGGAAAAACAAAATAAGGATTTATTAGCAGGTTTTGAATATATATTTTACTTTCCAAATAACATCTGTGCCATCATTTACTAACCACAGATTAGCCTTAGAATAAAGATGAACTTCTGTTTTTGTACCAAATACATGTTTTTAGCCTATTTTCTGCTTTGGTTATTAGATATTAGCAGAATGTCAAATATTCTTCATGTTGTCAGTTATGAGAAGACAAGAAGACATACAATGTAATTTGGTAAGAATTAAAAATGCATTAGTGTAAAAGGCAGGACCTATGAAATTAGATTAGTGTTGTTGGTTGGCTGAAAGGCCTAGAGGAGTAAAAGGAATAAAGTGCTTCAGAATGATGTCCTTTAAAACTCAGCACAATTGCAGCATGGATAAACCACAGTATTAGCTACGCTTGTCATAAAGGAGTGTGCAGTTTAACAAAGACTCATAGAATCATTAGGGATTGGAAGGGACCCCGAAAGATCATCTAGTCCAATCCCCCTGCCACAGCAGGATCACGTCACTGGGAAGTTATGGAATCAGAATAACTCAGGGTTAGAAGGGACCACCTGATCATCCAGTTCCAACCCCCCCCAACCATGAGCAGGGACACCCACCCTAGACCAGGCTGGCCAGAGTCCCATCCAGCCTGGCCTTAAACACCTCCAGTATTTATTAGAAGTCCTTACAGGCTGTAGCACGCTGTATGCATGGTGCAGCACCAAAACAAACACAACCACAGCCATGCAGGACCAGTTTGGAGAAGTGGTTTCCAGACTGTAATCCCGACAGCGAAACCTGTGATTGTGGGTGCGATCCTGCCGTCGCCTGCAATTGCACTAGGTTGGTGCAAGCCAGAGGTCTAGCTGGCCATTCCCACAGTCTGGCTGTTGCTAAATTCTTCTGACTCATCACACAGAAAATAGCTAAGATCGATGTTTTCTACTTTCTTCACAAGTTCATTGCTACCACTTGTTCACTCCTGGCTTTGGTTAACAACCACCGACTTGCTTCTGAAGAGCCCACATACAGTTTTGTGTTAAGACTGCAATCTTTTTATCACCTCTAGCTGTTTTCCTTTTCATTTGATTCTTTCTCAGTGTTTCCTGTCACCCAAAGGAACCTCTAATGCCATGGGTTTCACAAGTTACTGTTCTGGTCTCTGTTCTTTCAACATGACCATTACAGAGGTGATAATGTGTAATGTTTCTCTCCCTTGTTTTGTGTTTTTCTTCTCCTTTTTCTGTCCCCCAGTAAAAAAACCAAAATAATAATTGAATCATAGAATCATTAGGGATTGGAAGGGACCTCAAAAGATCATCTAGTCCAATCCCCCTGCCAGAGCAGATCACCTAGACCAAGTCACACAGGAACACATCCAGGTGGTCTTGAATGTCTCCAGTGAGGGAGACTCCACAACCACCCTGGGCAGCCTGTTGCAGTGCTCTGTCACCCTCACTGTGAAGAAGTTCCTTCTCATATTGAAGTGGAACCCTCTATGTTCCAGCTTACAACCATCCTATCACTAGATGACACTGAGAAGAGCCTGGTTCCATCCTCCTGAAAACACACTTTTGGTGGGATAACCCAAATGAAACCAGTAGGCTTACACTGATGTTTTTTGCACATTCCAGGATCTGTTTACCACTTATCTGGTCCCTGAGAGCTGTCTGTAACACTTTGCTTTTCTCAATCACCCTGAAAATCTCAGGGAGATAAAATTTTAAAAAAAATAGTCTCACTGTGACTACTTATGTCGTCATGGTCGGGTCCCCACATTCGTTAGAAAAAATGCTATAATCAAAATTTAAATCGTGAGCTAACAAGACGGGCTCATAACACAAACTTTGTTCTAGATCACTGCTCTGGGAGAAAATTGAGCAGGTGAAAATAGTTGTAGATGTTACTAGCTACAGAGAAAGAAAAGAACACCCTGTCCTTCAGCCTCTGCATGTGATGATCGGCCCTATAATGGATCTGGATGCATTAGGAAAGCTTCAAGGGACTGCTCACAGAAGCAAGGTACATTCTGTGTCATCTAAACTTAACCCTCTGACAACTAGGAGTCTGCTTGTCTAGACCTGAGTGAAAGTCTGCCTTACTCTCTTATAAATACCTACAAACCATGATCCATCAAACCAAAATAAACACATTTGAAAGAAATGAAATGCATCAAATTCTAAGTGTGTCTGCTTCTCCTCATTTACTTATCCTTTTAGCCTAGAAGACTAATTTAAAGAAGATCCTGAAATACTAAAATGCTAGTTGAGAGTGGTACTGCTCTCATCAATAGTGATTCCTCATTGAATTAGAAAGTTTCAGATATTTTTGGCTGAAAAAACTGCTTTTTTCCATGTGTTCTTCTTACACTGGTCATCCCATGCTCACAAAATAATCTTGCCGATGATTAAAAGACATTTAAAGATATTTGGCTAGGGAATTAAATAATTATCTGTAGGGATTCTCTGCCCAACTGATGAGAATGTGTTCAACATAGACCAAGCAATTAACAGTTCTATTAACTTAAGTTAAAGTACATTAAAGAGAAAAAGTTAGTCAGTCTGCCTTTGACAGCACTGGCAAAACTGTCAGTGAAAAGTCTTAAAATGATTGAGAGAGCTATAAAAATGTTATTAACTCTTTGGGGCTAGCTGATACAATTCCTTGAGAGCTAGAGGGGAAAGGAATATTTTCACAGCTTATGCTTTCTTTGGAGTTTGTGAGGCAGCTACTCAAGGGAGAGCAGTTGCATCAGAATATCAAGGAAGTTAAATTAAAAAAACCCCTGCCTCTTTTATCAATCCTCTTTCAGTGACTCTGGTTGTAAATTTAGGGAGGGTTTAATGAAAGAAAATTGGAGAGCTAGAAATGAGCTTAAAAACTTTTAAATTCAAGGGAATGTGCTACAGAAAACCAACAACCAGCACCTTACTTAGAGAAGTGATGGGGATTATGTCTGCCAGTCATCAAACAGGGTTTGGCTCCAGGGTTCTGCTGTAACAGTGAGGCAAAAAGGGATTCTTCTTCCTGACAGTGCTATAACTTGAGCTGGGTGCCTCTGCAGAGGGACCTCAAAGAAAGAAATCCCTGGGCAATTATACCCTTACAATCTACATTTAGAACTCCTCAAGCAAGGTGTCAGGCCTGTATGAAGGTCTGAGGTCATCCCATTCTTCACTGGATCCTTTCACTATCTAGGCAGGTCCCTTCTACATGCAGCTTCTGCTAATGAATGTGGTTTCCTTATCTTCTGGCTTGAACCCGCTCTGGGGACTACTTGTACTTGACTAGATGAAGAGCAAAATATTTAGGTGAAGGTTCACCAGTTGTGGCCTCAGGCTTTTGCACACTTAGCTACTAAAGCTGAACAAGTTCTGTCCAAGCAGTCTGTCAGGTTCCACAATGCAGAAGGTGAAGAGAAAGACTTAGTCCCAAAATGCAATAACCTTATGCTGCTAACGTGAATGCATGTTTGCTCTCCTGATGATGACGGTGTTCTTGGGAGTAGTTGGTACTGTTGCTTTATTGTCACTTGCACTTTTTCCTCTAAGGCTCACGAGAGGCCACAGTGCAGCTTTCCTGAGGAGGCTGTGCCATTTGTGATACAGCTAACGGGCTTCTCTTTACATCAGTAGTAATTAGGTGAGCCAGCACGTAGCTTAAAACGCTGATCATCTTTCTCCTGCTCTGCGACTGTACAGCTGTTTCACAGCACAGGTGGGTTGCTCCAGTTTTCTGAAATCTGATAGAAATGATTGATCTTATTAAAAAAGAAGAGCCAACACAGACACGTACACCGGACCAAAGCCCTGGGTGAACGTGATGTAAGGTAATTTGTCTGTGTAACAGCATCTCCAAAGGAGGGTTGGCAGTCAGTTTGTTCAAGGACAGGGAAATTACTTTAAGAAGCTGATGTCTCTGGAAGGCTTTTCCTCACATTTTTCACTCCCTGATGGATACATTTCAAAGTCAATTTAGTCTTCTTCTTGATGTGAAATGCAAAGTGATGTGGGTGGTACCAAAAAAACAATAACCAGCCAGAAAGAAGTTTTTAAATATGAGCCATTAGTTTTTCACCTGTCATAGGATCGTGGGTGGGTGGGTGATAAAGTGTGGATTAGCTATAAAAAGGCCCCGTGTCTTTGCTCCACAGGATTAGGGAAAAATGTTGCTAGGTATCTTTATTATTGATATTCTAAATTTTGCTGGTTGTTTCTTATGTTAGACTTAGAATTATCAGTAGCCTTGGGTATTTTCATTACTCCAGATAAACAAGGATTTAGTAGCCCAGTGCTGTATTCAGGCAATAGAAACCTGTTTCAAACAAGGACATATTTTTCATAATTGAGTATCAAGTAACTGACATGCAACTGCATTTTACAGTTCTCCAGTAAGTCAAAACAGGGGAAGATCCCCTGGTATGGAGGAATAAAGTTGTGCTGGTTGTTAGAATACTTGATTCGGATGATGCTCGAGAACGTAGGAAAATCTGCTGGAAAACAGAGTCACTGAATCACTGCACTTCAGCTTGGTGGCTGCTGAGTGCAAGTCACAGCTTTTAGCATTTTCTCTCCTCTTGCCCATTTATACCTAAGTCTGTTTGGGTGCCACTCTTACTGTCTGACTAGTTAAGGCTAGTCAGTGGCAAACAGTTCCTCGTGAAGAACTGGGACAGAGACTTCTAGGTCTAAGTGAACACAACTTGTCACGATCAGCATCAGTAAAGCAGGCTACAGGCTTAAGAAGGTGTAACAGTCAGATCTACCAAAAAGGGTCCTCCAACCCACTCTTAACTGTCTGGAAAAGATTAAACACTAATGCAAATGTAATGCATTAATAAGATGTGCGATTCCTCTTTTGGTACTTGCACGATTTTTCCTGGAGCTTGATATGGATCTGCAAATAAAAAATGCTACTGTAGGAGAAAAAAATAGTCACCCAATTCTAATGGGAGAAATATATATGCAAAGTACAGCTTTTCTCTGCAGTGCAGCATGGCTGCTGCACATACCTCATGCCTGTTGCACACAAGATTAAATTTGGAGAGACTTTCAAACAAGGAAAGGATAAGAGCAGAAAATGGCAAATGCTTTCTTTCCCTTCAGCTTCTAAACTAAAGTTAGGGCAGAATATCCATCACTGTTCAGAATTACACATAAACCATCTTCTTGGCTCCTTTTACTGTACTATAACTCATCTCTGCCAGGAACTGTCACCCCTGTAACAACGTAGAGTTTTCCCTTGGCTTCATTCTCACAAACAGCAGCCACAGAAAATGATTGACTGCATCTGCAGAGGCAGCACCAGAGGAAGAGGTCTCTGTCTCAGCAGGGCTCTGATGAGCAGAACATGCTGATTTCACAGTGCACCCCTTCAGCATGAAGGACTGATTCTCTCACACCCGGTTTGTTGCTGTGGTGGCTGCAACACTGCAAATGTTTGGGAGCCTATGGGTGGTAAATGCCAGCGTGGGAGACTTTGATGTGCACCAGGTGTGCTTTTAAGGACCTTGATCTGTGTTTTTTAGCAGTGAAGAAGTGCAAGTGTGTCTGGGACACTTACTGTTGAGCTCATGTACAAGCTGTGACATGTAATTTAACTAGCTTTTGCACAGCCATCCCTGACTGCCCCTGATTTCCACTCCTGAGGTCTTGCTACACACGGCCCATTGCCCAGTACTGACCTGCTGAACCAAGCCCACCCATGAGACCACGTCCCAGCCTGGTATGTTCTTTTTCCCAAGGAGGAGTCTGACCTGAGGCTTGGTCTATCCTGGTGGCCCCTCTCTACCCTATTTCTGGATGGGGTAGTGGGAGACCCCCAGGGTGCCAAACCTTTGCCTTGATGGCCTCCATGAACAGCTGCTGGCCTCGCAGTTAGTATCCTCTCTGGGGTGGTGCTCACATTTCAGCTGGTACCTAAGGCCCTTCCTACAGAGCTTTAAGTCGAAGAGTTTAATTTTACTTTCTTTTCAGTCTGGCACAGATTCCAGCTTTGCTTCATTACTCCTTGTCTTGTGTGTAAGTTTGGGATTAATTTTCAGATTAATTGCGTTTCTCTGTGATTAGAGTGCTGTGATTATGTCTAGGGGCTTTTGTACCATGGGGATAATTTCCTCCTGGTGGGGTGCTGGCATGTCACAGTCTTTGCATCTGAAACATCTGTGAAAATGACCCAACCTGTTTCAAAAGGATAAAGTTGGAAATATTCCTTCAAAAAATTCCATCAATTAGAAGCAAATCATTTTGCAGACACCAATTTAGGAGCTTCTCCTTCTTCTCAGGAGATTGCTCTTTCTCAGTCATGTGTCTTTTAATTTGTTATTTTTCATAGATTATCTTCTCTTACATTAATTTCTATTTTCCTCACCTTGATTTATTGTTTGGACAAAAAAGAGCAGTTCAAAGGATTTTGATGTCTGGTAACAGTATCTGTTCACAATTACTCAAACAACAATGTACCATCTGGGTTATTTGCATAAGAGCAACATCATGACTAACTGGTAACAAGCTTCTAGTCTGTACTTGAGATCATCACCCATGAATTTTGGACCCACATCATGTGAACTAAACTTGTGGGCCCGTTGTTTCTCACTCCACATTAAAAACAATTCCTATTTGCATCATTGCAATGACTGGCCAAGTTAGAAGTAATGCCTTAGTGGGGAGTTCAACACTCACTTAGTTAATTTCACAGAATTCTTTATACACAGACAACTTCATGAAATCAAATCAATAAAAAGGTTACTTTATACACCTAAATATAGGAAGTAGAAGCAAAATACAGAAGAATACAGCAGCAAGCTGACTCTGAAACATCAGCGTATTCCTGCAAAGAAATTATATCAATATATGGTTCCAAGTGAGGAAGCTGCAGAAATTACCTTCTTGAGGGATGTGATAGGTTGGACTTGATGATCTTTCGAGGTCCCTTCCAATCCATAAGGATTCTATGATCTTAAATGTCTCTTCCAACCAAAGACATTCTGTGACTGTGTGATCCTATCCTGTGTGATTATTTATATGGACCTGGGGGATGAGGAGCTGATCCTGTAACAGAAGGTCTGTGCTAAAGTACAAGGAGCCACACGCCCTTGACATTGAGTGTTATTGTTAATGTTAGCCCACTCTGGGTGTCTGGATTCTGCTCTGTTATCAGATAAATTCCCCTCACTGTATTCCCAGGTAATGGCCCTATCACTAAGCTGCAAGGTAGTTCAGACAGGGAAGTAGCTCATTGCTGTCAGTAAAGTACAGTTCACAGTATCACAGTATCACAGTATTATCAAGGTTGGAAGAGACCTCATAGATCATCAAGTCCAACCTGTCACCACAGAGCTCAAGGCTAGACCATGGCACCAAGTGCCACGTCCAATCCTGCCTTGAACAGCTCCAGAGTTGGCAACTCCACCACCTCCCTGGGCAGGCCATTCCAGTGGCCAATGACTCTCTCGGTGAAGAACTTTCTCCTCACCTCAAGCCTAAATTTCCCCTGGCGCAGCTTGAGGCTGTGTCCTCTTGTTGTGGTGCTGGCTGCCTGAGAGAAGAGAGCAACCTCCTCCTGGCCACAACCACCCCTCAGGTAGTTGTAGACAGCAATAAGGTAAAGTTGTTGTAGAGCAAATGACTATGGTGCTGGGCATGCTTGAAGAAACAGAACACAGTGGAAGAAGATTTGGATTCTCTCAATTTGCTGCTTGAGAGTATTGAGTTGGTGGGTGAAAAACCTGTCTTCTAATCGATGGAGTCAGTAGCATTTCTGGTTTTATCGTGTCCGTGGAAGAACCAACAGCCTTCCTTTTTAAAAGCTAGGGGCAGTCGGCTCCTCGTGCCTGCTTTTTCACTCAGTGGCTCTTGAGTCCTTCAGTGCAGAAGGAGAGCTTTCACTGGATGAAGCAGAGCACAGTTTAACAGAACAGTAAGGGAACCCCTGGTTCACTGGAGTTGTAAGTCAGGACCTCCTCAAGGTGGTGATTGGATTCACAGAATCGTTGCCAATATTGCCTGTAAATACACACCATGTTATTACTAAGTTATTACACTAAATTATTAAGAAGAGTTCTATTTCTATATATGTGAAGGACATATGGACTTACTTCAAGAAAAGAGGCTGAAGTGTGAGTCCCAGAGTCTCTCTCTGTGTAGCTAAGTCCCAGGGAAATCCTGGCATATACACTGGCAGATGTAGATGTGAGCACAGACTTTCCTTGTTCTTTTCTTCCTGGTGGATGCTTCCTCTGCCTCTTGCCACTGTAAAACTTGCCCTGAGATGCCTCCTTTTTCCCCCCAACACCACCTGAATAGAATGTTGCCTTGTTATGATGACTCTAAATAGTGTAAAACCTAGTGCTTTAGGAACTAGCTTAAGTATGTTGGCATGATAGCAACAGGACTAGGGGGAATGGAGCAAAGCTGGAGATGGGTAGATGTAGAGTGGATGTGAGGAGGAAGTTCTTCACTGTGAGAGTGGTGAGAGCCTGGAATGGGTTGCCCAAGGTGGTGGTTGAGGCTCTGTCCTTGGAGATGTTTAAGGCCGGGCTGGATGAGGCTCTGGTCAGTCTGGTCTAAGGTGGGGTGTCCCTGCCCATGGTGGGGGAGTTGGAACTGGATGATCCTGTGGTCCCTTCTAACCCTGACTGACTGTATGACTTGGTCTGGGTGATCCTGCTGTGGCAGGGAGATTGGACTAGATGATCTCTCGAGGTCCCTTCCAGTCCCTAATGATTCCATGATGAACACTATTGAATCCAGTTGAAAATATCACACTGTTCTGTTAAGGTTTTCCTTTCACATCAAAGCAGGTGTTGCTTCTTATCTATGAATCATCTGCCTTCTACATGAATTGCAAAACACTATCTGTACATTTTGATTTCCTTTTTGATGTGTTTGGGTTTTCTTTGTCAAACTCTGGAAGGACTGCAAAGAAACCACATGGGAAAATCCAAGGGTATATCACTTCTGTGACTTCCATTAGGCATATTCTGATTTAAGAATACCAATAAGTTGAGGTAATGGGTTTCACCTAACCCTGAGTGAAAAATCATCATGGTAAGCCAAAACTTAAAGTGTTTATAATGCAAATGTATACTCTATATCATTAGGTAAGTGGCAGCTTTCAGGCAGTAGCAAAGTTCTGTGAGATCCCTTAAAATATTTAAGATGTTTAAAGAAATATGCCTTGTCAGTAGTATAACCTACGGTATAATTGCCAAGATCATTAGAGCTTTGCTGAAGATATGTGATTCACAGAGTCACAGCAGTAGACCTAAATGTGGCAGAAAGTGTGACAATGAGATAGACCCAGTCAAGTATTTTACTGAGCAAACAACAAGCAAAGTCAGTTAAGAAGTTTCTTCTCATGAAAAGTATGTGTGGTGGATCTGGAGGGGAAACGTGGGGCTTTCAAGGTCACGGTGGTGCATAGTGTAGTGAGTGGAGTTCTCTACTCACTTGTCTTTTCTTTCAACCTCAAATATGGAGGCAGAGTGAAGCCAAAATTAAGTAACGAGGTCATTCTGAGACTTGAACTTTTGGTGACTTGTCTCTCATTAAATATCAGTAAGCACCAGTAAAAATAAACCCTTTAGAGAGCACCTTTTAAAGAAAAAGTGTGCTTTGAAGGATGTCTGCATAACAAAGATTTTAACAGGAGGAATTTCCATTAAACTGAAGAACAAAGACCAAGAGCAAGCAGCTTGTGAATGTTCTGACATACCGGGTTAGTATGGGTTAAAATCATCTTGTTTGTGAGCACAGCATGTTTACAGGATAAGATTTTATTACAAAAATCCACTTCTTGCATTCTCAGAGAAACAAGCAAAATAAAGAAGTTACGTGCATTTCTAAATTTACGAACAGATTTGACCACACTTTTGGAGACAGAATAACTAAACCTTTATTTTTTTAATTAATAATAATATTTTCAGTGTTGGAAATTTTTTCTCTAACAAAACAAGCATTTCAAATTTCAGTTCCTGATTAAAAATTGGCTGACTGCACAAGGCAGACTGTGTGGCTCCACTTCAAACAATGTAATGAAAAAAATATTAAAATAATATCATATTTAAGAGCTGTATTGAGCAGAAATTCTGCCTTTGTAGAGACTGGCAACGTACCCTGTAGACTTCCCCAGAGCTCTAGAAGCTGATAGTGATGATCAGACCAAAAGTGCATGAGAGGCTGTAAGACTGGAGAGAACAACAAAAGTCAAAACTGGTGCCATTGCTGCGTCTTGGAAGAAGATCTAAGCATTCATGAGAGATATTTCTTCCTTCCTGCATGTTAGCATGTCTAATGCAGGAAAGATTATTTCAAACCAGCAATTTTATCCAGCCACACTAAGTGAAGAATCCCATTGTAGTCACAAGATATGTTCTTTCCTGTCCAAAAGTGCGTGAGAAGGGGCAAATTCAGGAATTGACACTTGTCCGCTGCGCACCCCCAGCCTGACCTGATCTTTCCAATGATCCAAGAGTCCAGCAGGACTGCAGAACTCTCAGCTAGATGTCACAAGTAAGTAGCAGAGCTCAGAAGAAGCTCAGACACGCAGACTCATGGGTTGCAAACCAGCAAGGATGCCATTTCTGGTATGTATTCCTGGTCCTCTCAGGGGACGTGGAAAAGTGTGATGGGGGCTACTTTATAAGCAGAATGGTTTGGGGTGAAAAGTACCTATAAAAATCCTGTAGTCTAACCTCCCTGCCATGGTCAGGGACATCTTCTACTAGATCTTCTCAAAGCTGTGTCTAAACTGACCTTGAACACTTCCAGATACCGGGCCTTCACAGCTTCTCTGGGAAACCTGTTCCAGCACCTTACCACCTTAATAGTAAGAAATATCTTCCTTATATCAACCTCAATCTACTCTCTTTCAGTTTAAAACTTTTCCCCTTTGTTCTATCACTACACTCTCTGATAAAGAATCTCATATTTCCTGTAGGCCCTTTTTAATCACTGTAAGGTTCTTAAAATACCTCCCTGGAGCCTTCTCTTCCCTAGGCAAAACAACCCTCTGATCCTCTAGTCCAGCCCTCTGATCATCCTTATGTCCCTCTGGATCAGTTTGAGAGAGTCCATGTCTTTCTTACTCTGAAGTCCCTAGATCTGAACACAGTTCTCCATGTGGGATCTCATGAGAGTGTAGAAGGGAGGAATCACTTCCTCCAGTCTGCCAGACACACTTCTTTTGGTGCAGCCCAGGATACAATGCACTTTTTGGGCTGTGCGTGCACATTTTAGGTCATGTTCACTTTCTTGCTCATCAGCAAGCCCAACTACTTCTACTTCTCTACAGGACTAGTTCCAGTCTGTATCGACACTGAGGATTTCCCTGACCCGGGTGCAGGTCCTTGCACTTGGCCTTTTGGACCTCAGATTCACAGTATCACAGTAATGATAAGGTTGGAAAAGACCTTAAAGATCATCCAGTCCAACCTAAATCCAAATAAACCCAATAATCCTAACATCTAACATCTAGATCATGCCACTCAGCACCTCATCCAGCCTAACCTTGAACACCTCCAGGGACGGCGACTCAACCACCTCTGTGGGCAGCCCATTCCAGAACTGGATCACTTTCATATGAACCCAATGCTGAAGCCTGTCCAGGTTCTTCCAAATGTCATTGCTTTCCCCAACTGAATCAACTGCACCACAGTGCTTAGTGTCTACTGCTTATTGAGAACTATCTTCTGTTGGTTTGGAGGTGTAAGACACAAACAATCCTTCAAGCAGCAAGTTATTTGCAAAAAGACAAGTACAGATTAAAGCCATTAAGCAATGGATTAGTAACCACAATATTTTGCATTACCTTTCTTTACTACACTCTGAAACTCTGATACCAAGAAAAGAACTCATCCAATCTTATGCCATTGTCAACCAGGAGTGTTCAACCAACGTTTTGTGGATGTTGAAAAGGAGCATGTGCACAGCACGCTAAGGGGGTTGTTAGAAGGCAAGGTGCAAGCCTTGGTTAGGGACCTTTACCCAGTTGACAGCTGGTGATGACTCGTGTTTCTGTCCCACCTCTATAGCCCATAAAGCATGCTGAAATCTGTGAGCAGAGACAGTAGCCAACGAATAGACTAAACCAAATCCTTGCATTTTCGGTGTCTGAGAGCCGGTGCTTGTTGCAAGAGTCTGGTGTTTTCATTGTTATTCAGAACCTGTGCTGTTCTGTGAGCTGGAATAGCTCATACTCACGTGACGAGTTTGAATGTAATTATACACCATGCTATAACACATCATTCCTGGAGAAAATGAAGTTAGGATTGTGTGTGGCCAGTACCAGACCAATGCTGGAATTTTCTAATTTCTAGAGTCTTTGATTTTCAATATTGTTATTCATATTATTGCTACTTAGTCAGGTCTAGTCAACACGGTACCCTAGATCCATCCACACATGCTCAAACAGCCCGTGAGCATCTATGTCTAGGTCAAGAATCTCAGATCATGCAAACTGCAGGGATGTCATGCTTCTGTAACTGCATTCAAAATTGCCCAGTCGAGCTGAGTTATATCAGTTGTTTTCATACACAGGTCTAGGTGACCCTGTTGTGGCAGGGGGATTGGACTAGGTGATCTTTCGAGGTCCTTTCTGCTCCCTAATGATTCTATGAGTCTATGATTCAATACAGAAGACTAGAAAGTGCAGAAGGGCTGAACTGTTTTAAAGAGCTTCGCATATAGAGCTTGTGGGAGGCATGGTGGAACGGAATGATTCGTGAGCTCATTTCTGCAAGCAAGCAAGCACTTAGCCCATAAACCTATTCCTGGACTGCTTTTCAAAGTTGAGACTAGCAGTCCTGTAGCCAGAAATAGTCCTCATTCACAATGCTAGTCCCTCAAGTCTGGGGCAGATAATTGGAACAGTCGCATATGTGGAGGGATTTTCACCATCCGGAAAGAAATCAGTTTCTCAGACTGGTTGGAATTGCAGCAAGTAGCCAAGAAGGGAAGCATGCCTCTGGAGCACAAGCAGAAAGGATCTGCTGAGCTTACCTAGGCATTTAAATGTGCTCACTGGCCACTGGGGGTTTTGTCAGCATGGACAGGATTCATTTGCCATTGCACAGGAGGGTAATGTAATTTCAGATGTTCTGTGGTATCCTCCAACTGACTTTGTAGAAGAAGAAGGGTCTCCTATAGATCTTGTATCATTCACACCAGCCATACACGACTGTCTCATGTATCTTAGTGCATTTTAAATGACATTAGATGCCTGTGTTTAGGCAAGTGAATCCCAGCCAATGTAGCATTTCACTCATTTCCTTGCATTAGATCAAAACCTTGGCATCACTGATTTCTTCTTTCAAAGGATTAACTCAGGATGCAGGAACCTCTGGCATTAATTTTTAATCCATTGTGGAAACCTTTGAAAATGTTTTCATGATGCAGCCAGATTTTCTGCTCACTAACCTAGCTGGATACAGATAAAAAAATAAGTCAGCACCTCTTTCTGCTGCAGAAGGCTAAGTCTTCTATCCCTCTGAGTAGTCCCATCACTGTTCTAACAGCTGCCAGGGGTCACTCAAGAATGCATTTAAAGGAAACAGAACACCAAAAGAATTGCAGATGACCTGCTGTTTGATACTGGTTTTGTAAACGGGTGGAGAGTCTCTTTGAAATAGGGGGGGAAATGATGATGGCAGTTCTGTTAACAAACAAAGAGAATGGCAAAAACTCCTGTCAGCTGGATCCAGCTCATTAACGTGCTTCTGTGATGTGTAAGCTTACATCAGATAATCTGCTAATTTGTGGCTTTCTCTCAAGAACAGCCATGTGAGTACTTACTGTTGATTTACTAGCCCAATTTGTGTCCACAGCAACTGCTACTATCAGTTGTATTTATGGTAACTCTAATACATCACCCAGGAACTTATAAATGTCAACATTACAGTAGGAGATGGTTTTACTGATGGAAGACTACTGAATACAACTCAACATTTGCCATTATTCATCTGAGAGACAATTGTCAGCCTCCAGGTTACTGAGACCAGTGGATTCACTTGGCTGATAAAGGTAGCTAGAAACTCAGAGCTCGTACGTAGAAATTCTGGATTGTCCTCAGCACTTCTGCAGTTTCTTGACAGTATTTTTAACGTCGACTCAGAGGCATTTGTGACAAAGTCTAAAAAGCATTTAGTGGTGTTTACAGTTCAGCTGATCCGCTCTAATATCTCTTTTGAAACTGCTCAAGTAAATATTGTAAGTATGTTAGTTATTAACATATGGTGCTGATACAAGGAGAAGACTTAAATCACTGTGTTATTTATGCAACAGAATGTCTTAATGGTTCCCAGACAAAGATGAAAAGCTGTTGCGGCACCATCCATGTATTAGATAATGTCTTGGCACTTTCCCTATTATACTGTTATAAATAAATATAGTGATTAAACCAGGGTGGTATCTGATGCAGTAAGATGTATTTTTGGCTTGACTCTGTTTCCAGACCAGACCCACCCCCTGCTGGAAGGAACTTCTGTACACAGATCTGATAGAGAAGTAGAGCCAGCAAGCGGCACAGACATTAATTCAAAGCCTGCTGGAGGTAATTGATGTGTTCTAATCAAGCTGAAAGGTGCTTGTGGACAAGGGACCTACCCTGCCACTAGATAAATAAACGAGCATGCTTTGGGGAGGTCTTATTTCAGAGGGAAAAAACCAACCTGGTCTTTTCTCTCATATAGTTTTCATCTGCAGAACACTTAGATGATTTTCTTTCTAACTGCTGCCCTCTTCTTTTACCCTCCTGTGTGAGATGTCTCCTCTTCCTGACTTCTTGCTTTTCAGAGGAGTAGAAATAAGCAGGTTTGAACCTGTTTGTGTCTGACACAAATATGACACATGGAAAACAACAAAGCTTCCATCCTGGTGCCATGCTGAAGACAGAACGAATGAGCAGGTGTGCTGCGTTCGGGTACCAAATGGCCCCTGCAAACTGCCTGTGTGAATACTTGGACCCTGAGGTAAATGGTAAGGAAAGACATTTTTGAGATTTGAAAATGAGCTAGTCAGCAGAGACACCCAAAATCATAAATGAGGTTTCATTCACTTTATTCCATTCAGGCTGATGCTGCCATTTCCTGATTTACATGAGAGCCCCTTAAGCAGAATATTTCCTGTCTGCTTCCTGAAGCCTGTGGATCTGCTTGTGGATGGCTGGATACCTCCCTGCCATGCATGATCCCATTCCAGCATCATTTCTGCCAGGGGAAATAGGACCCATTAAATGTGTGAAATCAGAGGCATCTTGCCAGTGAAGCCACAGGCCAGACAGGCTGGAGAGCTGAGACCCAAACTGTTAATGACATCTTGAGATGAGGAGACTGAGGGGTGACCTCATTAATGTCTATAAATATGTGAAGGGTGGGTGTCAGGAGGATGGAGACAGGCTCTGCTCAGTGGCATCTAGTGATAGGACAAGGGACAATGGGTGTGAGCTGGAACATAGCAGGTTCCACATCAATATGAGAAGGAACTTCTTCACAGTGAGGGTGACAAGAGCGCCAGAACAGGCTGCCCATGGTGGTTGTGGAGTCTCCTTCATTGAAGAAGTTCAAGACCTGCCTGGATGTGTTCCTGTGTGACTTGGTCTGGATGATCCTGCTGTGTCAGGGGGATTGGACTAGATGATCCTTGGAGGTCCCTTCCAACTCCTAATGATTCTGTGATGCTATGACCTGTGTCCTGCCTAGAGGAAGGCAGTGGGCACTGGGGAAGGAATGAGAGGAAGGACAGATAGTATTCCTCTCACCAAAGCCATGCCCAGCGTTTCTGCATTGGTATGAAGAGACATGGACAGAGTTAGCATTAAGCCAAAAGGGAGAGAGAGGAAGTTCAGGAATTGTCTGTGATGCCCTCCAGCTTATAAAACCCAGAGCTTTTGCTGTGACACAGTCCTGCTGAAAGCTTCAGCTCCGCTGCCATCAGCACTTTGAGGCTCACTGTGTGGCACTGTGCATGCAGGCTCACAGCAGCACAGAGAGAAGTACTTCCCAAGGCTGAAGATGTGGGGTAGGTTTATTACAATGATCTGTTGCTACTTAGTGAAAGTCAAGAGCAACAGGAATTGAGCTGGGAAAACATGGTTTTTGAAAGAGCTCATCATTACAGCACACAGTCTCCAGAGCCAGGACAAGTGTTTTGGTTGTATCCGTGTGCTGAAGCTTGTGGTCTGCTCCTACAGCCAGCACCAGCCTGTCCAAACTAACAAAAGGACAGTAGCACATGACATCATCCCACCTTCCTGTTGTTTTAGCAGCACTGCCAAAGGCATGTGGAGCACCAAGGGTCCTTTCAGTCAAAAGTTTGAACTTTGTGCTATTCCATGGAATATTGACTGAGTGCTGTGATGGATCTGGACTAGGGACGCAGGCTACAGAAGCTTCTGTTAGTTTTGGCAATTTAATTAAAATTGTACTTATCTTCAGTAACTGCCTTGAACAACAAATCCCCCTTGTCAAGTTCTATCCAGATAAAGCACATTCCTGCCCATTTAGTTATAAGTAGATCAGGCTGGAAAGAAAGATGTGCTCTTGAGGAAGGATGGCTTGTTTTAACAAAGCATAAACATTTTGGGATGACATGTAACTCTCCACAAAATCTGTCACTCAAAGTTTTTGAAATGTGGAGCTATACAGCAACTTTTCACTAGAGAGTTAGAAAAAGATGTAGAGAAACCCCTGCTTTTAAACAGAAGCAAAATGGAAATTGTGACTGTTGCATTTTGTGAAAATACCAGAAATGTCTTGATTCTGTTCTGAAGTCAAATGCAACAGAGGAAACAAGGTTCTTTTCTGATGAGCTTTTCTAAATGATTATATTATTTAAAAACACAAGACACTGATTTCTATATTCTCTGCGTAGCATCTAGGAAGATTTAAAAATGCAGAGGAAAAAGAAAGCTGCAAAGTACAATGATTTACTAATGTGTTTGTGCTTAGCATTATTTATGGAGGCTGTTTCTGTGGCTGTGAGTTTATCTGCAATTGGCTAGCAAATAGTCAGGCCCAGAAACACATTAGCTGTACCTTATCTGCTTAGAAGTTAAACATCTAGTTTTAAATTAGTTATTTGCATAGTCAACAGAGAGGGACAGAGAGTGAGAAAAGATGAGTGAGAGAACTTCACAGAGTAATGGGAGAGGCTAAACAACATCTTGCAGTGGGGGGATTGGACTAGATGGTCTTTCGAGGTCCCTTCCAACCCCTAATGACTCTATGGTTCTGTGACAGCTATCTCAGAGGTGTCTAAATGAGGGCAAAATTAATTCACCTGTCCTAAATTTGGTCTCACCCCAAAGACTGCTGCATACACTTTATGTAATGAAATTGCTGTTTTCTTTTTTACTGAGAATTATTATGTATTTTTAATTTCAGGAAGTGAACTGCTGCAAGCAAATAGCTGATGCCAAGAAGTACTTCTCAGTTACAGGTAAAACTATCTCTGAATGGAAAAAAATCCTGTTTTAATGCCTTTATCTTTCCACAGGAGCTTTAAAAATTGATCTGAGTACTGTTTTACATGAAAAAAATATTGCAGGTCTTTAGAGGATTATTATTTCATATCAGTATCTATGCCCATCTTTGGAACAGGATGACCATACATCATTGCTAGTCCCTCTTTAAATTTCCTTCTTCTCTTTAAACATGCAGCCAGTTTAACAGCTCTTACAAGCAGCATCAAAGCCTGAAAGGTCTCCCCTTCCCTGATTACTGATTTAAGTGAGAACGATGCTGATTGCCAGTGTATACCTTGCCTTCTCCTCAATCCTTTCGTGTTTTGCCCTCTAAGGAGAAAAGAATAAAAGAAATTTGTTTTTCTTTTTGTGTAAAAGATACAGAGTTACACAGACACAGAGTCTTTATGATGCAAAATCAGAGCAGTATTTACAGAAGTTATATTGGAGAACAGAGAATAATTAGGGCACCTAAAATACATTGTCCTGAAGGTCCAAAGAAACAGCTGGGTCTCGCTGCTTCTGCTGTGTGCTCTGCCTTTTCATTATCCTGAGTCCTGCACTTCATTGCCATGCCTTCAACATCTTTGGGCAGCTGAAATCAACCTTCCTGCTCTCACTCATCATCCTTCATATTTCAAACTCACCTAATATCAAAAAGCACAGGTATAAATTGGTATACAGACATGCTTGGTTTTCCAAGTTCTTCTCTCCTAGGCTGTTGTCACTCGAAGCTTTGGTTCCAGTGTCCCAGATTGTGGACCTCTGCTGCCCAGATCTGCTGTTTTTCCAAGTAGATCTTCACAACTCAAACAATCCCTCTTAGTGAGAACCAGCAAAACCTGTTGCAGATTCAGGTAAAATCTTGGCGTATGGCAAAAGCCATCTCCAGAGTAATATCCTCTAGATTTAAATTTCTAGCCTTGGCCATGTCCAAACTTGTCACTTATGTTGTATCTCCTGTACTTATCACAACATACAGATAGAAATATGAATGTGCTGAACTCATGCTTTGGGATTCAACCCAACTCTTAATCACATCAAAACCAACATCAAATCTGAACTGGCAGCTTGACACTTACTGTGCAGTGAAGAGAAGGATACTGGCACCCCTGTAGGGAGATTTCTGTCACCCCAAAAGAGCTATCTGGTGTAGGTAGGATGAACTGCCATCAATACAGTGGTGATTCTTTCACTGACTATAAGAAGAACCCAAACAAATCTAAGATAGACAGTGACCTCCTAGACTGATTAAAACAAATTACAGCAAAGAAGAGCTGTACAGCAGTAAGAGGAAGAGAAGTGATCTTTGATATCACAGATCACATTAATCTGTCCTTCCTCCTTTTGAAGAGTACAGGCATCTATGTGTGATCACACAGATCTGCTCTATGTGTGAGCATAGGGATGAAAGAAGCCAAGAACACACAACCTGTGTTCCTCACTTCAGGTATTTGCTGTGTTTGCTGTGAGGGCAGTACCTCAAATTGTACCTCTTGCAGTTGCTCAGTGCTTTTAACGTAAACTGTTTTTAAATGCAAGATTTAATTAGATTTTGGTTCTGCTTTCAGAAAGATCTGTGTGTTAATTAAGGGCCTGGGGCAAAGCTGTGTTTAAAAGCCTCATAAATCTCCCTGCAGTGCTAGGCTGATGATCTGCTCATCGTGCAGGTGGTTTGGTCAGAAACAATTTTCCATCATGCAATCTCTGCTTCCACCTCCTTCTCCTGTTCCTCCTTTCCCTCTTTCACTGCATACAGGCTTCCACTTATGAAGTGGGTGGGCAGCTAGGCCAATACATTCACATAGTACATGTTTTACTGAAGTGCAGTCCATCACAACATCCTTTGATTAATTCCCTCTACTCTGCACTCTTGAGAACCCACCTGTAATACCGTGTCCAGCTCTGGAGTCATAACTCCAACATAACTTCAACATAAGAAGGACATAGAGCTCCTGGAACTTTTGCAGAGGAGAGCAACTCAAATGATCAGCTGGATGGAGCACCTCCCTTATGTGGACTGGCTGAACAAGTTGAGATTGTTCAGCTTGGAGAAAAGGAGGCTCCCAGGTGACCTTATAGCAGCTTTCCAATATCTGAAGGGGGCTCTGAGAAGCTTGGGAAGGGGTTTTTACATAGGTGCATAGTGAGAGAACAAAGGGAAAGAGTTACAGACTTGAAGAGGGAAGATTTAGGTTAGACATTAGGAAAATATTCTTTCCTGTGAAGGTGATGAGATGCTGGAGCAGGTTGCCCAAGGAAGTTGTGCCCAAGGCCAGGTTAGATGGGGCCCTGAGTAAGCTGATCTAGTGAAGGTGTCCCTGCCTATGCAAGGGGGGTTAGAACTAAATGACCTTTAAGGTTCCCTTCAACTCTGTGATTCTATTCCTCTGAATAGGGTGCACAGAAATTTATCTACTATTCTTCATATTACTTCACATTTTAAAAAGCAGCGTTTGTTGAGCGATTGCCTTTCCCCTCCAGTTTGCTAGCAGATTTGAGATAATGGCTCTCTGCCAAAACCACATTACCCTTGTCCTTAAGCACAGGTGTAAAAGTGGAAATTAAGCTAATATCAATTATCTGTTGACCTTTTGGGCCCTGTGCTACCATTAAGTGCTGTATTGTGTTTCCCAGATACAGTTCTGGAGCGGTGCAGTGATTTGGCATCCATAAATAGAGTCCAATAGCAAAGCCTTTCCTGGAGATTATAAAACAGAGAGCACTAGCAGCACAGTGAAGCCTTGATTACAAGGATATAAATCTACCTTTCTGGGTTGTGAGGTCTGTGCCTCTCTTGAGTATTGATTCTGTCTTCTCCATTTGGCTCCTTCTATCTCTGCTTTTGGTTTCTCTCCAAAGTGCTCTCAAAGGGTATTGGAAATTTGTACATGACTGGAGGTGAAACTGGAAAGAAATCCTTCCAACATAGCTTTCCCTAAACAAACAAGAAGAGTACGTTCATGCCTTCAAGATGTTCATCATGCCTTCATGAATTAGAAAGTGAACCATCCCAACACTTCTTGTATGTCTATGGGCATAGTGAAAATCTGAACACGTGTCAGTGCCTGATGGAGGCTTTCTACTTACATCTACATCCTACTTAGATATTAGGAAGATGTTCCTCACTACGAGGGTGCTGAGGTACTGGAACAGGTTACCCAGAGAAGTTGTGGATGCCAAGTCCCTGGAATTATTTAAGGACATGTTGATTTGGGCCCTGGGCATTCTGGTCTAATGAGAGCTGTCCCTGCCTATGGCAGGGTGGTTGGAATGAGATGCCCTCTGAGGTCCCTTCCAGCCTAAGCCATTCTATGATTTTATGTCATTTGAGAAAGTGCATAGTGAACCCGTGCTGCCTAAGATAGCCGATCTGATACCCAGGTCTGCAGCTGTGACAATTCTGTCCATACTGCTTGTAGGGTTTCAGTTAGCAGATATCCCTTTCCTACTTCTCCCTGCCATGTGAGTCAGCTGGATGCCCCCAAAGCACAGGGTGAATGACAGTCAATGCACTGGCTCTGTGGACAATCAGTCTATCTGCTGGTGTCCTCTCACTGTCTCAGTCATACAGGAGCAGATTTGGTTCTCTTAAAGGATACACGTGCTGCACACTGTGACTTCCCTTCTTCTCCTTCTGCATGAGGCTTGCTGAGCCAGAGCACGGTATGGTAACCACCTGACTTCTGCAACCACTTGAAATGGGTTTTGCTTCTAAACTTCCTAACAATTTCCATTGCCAATCACATTTATGGAGACAGAAATTTGCATGCTTTGGTGTTGGTAAAATGTGTGATGCAAACAGAGGAATAAATCATTGTTTGAATATTTCCCCTGTTACTGACGTAGTCCCAACTGCCACGAGCTAACTTGTATCAGCTAGAACACTTTAATAGGTTGGATAAAAGGCTGGATGGACTTGCTGAGTGTAAACATTAATAGTAAGCAAGAATTATTTAACATCATTAACAGGCTTGTAACTAGAAATGATAAAATTAAAGTAAGGAAGATACAATTTTCATCTAAGTAGGATGTGTAAATGGTAAACACCTCCCAGAAGTGGTATTTGGTGCATTTTAAATTACACTGGACACACTAATTTTCCTGAATGTACAGACATAAATAAGCCTGTAACGGCACAGATATCAACTACACAGCATTAGACTGCATGAAAATAAACAGGAAATTAGACTGTCCCTAGGAAGAGAAAGAATGTGTCAACCCCATGAAACATCCTTGCGGTGTTAAATGAGACTTTGAATCAAGATCCCCAAATGCTGAGCTTATCTCTAAACTTAAAAAGCAACAATAACAAATTGATGTTGGTTTTGAGCTAGTTCCAGCACTCACCCAAAAGGCAGAAGTGAACCTGCAATACGTGAGCAAACGTGCTGCTTTTCAGTTACCAAGTGGGTAGAATGTCTGCTGCTGCACCTGTGGGAGGACGCGTGCAGGCACACCTTTCTGTGCATGAGATCACCCCAACACTTTCCCTCCAGCTTGGCAAGAGCAGAGTGTCAGGAACACCATTCCAACTGCATTAAAAATAAACCACGGGATCTGCTAACCTTCTGTGCACACCTGCGTGTGAATTCATTCATTACCACCAGACTTGAGAGAAGCAGGGGGCAGGAGGAAATTCATAGGACAGAGGAGACCAGCTCTGAAACGGAAGTCTTTCTTTTCAAAGGAACTTATTAAGAAAATAAAGCTGACTTCAAAACAAAAATTGAAAATAAGTTCAATATAACAACACTAAAACTGTAAAACTGGAAAGTATTTCCTTAGCTCATTTGCTCTAACACTTATTAAAGATATAAACTAAATCCAAGAAAAGCACGTCCCAGGTGTGGAAACCCATGACTCAGTTTAAATTTGAAATGTAAAATAAAACAGACAACATTCACCAATTTGCTCTAACTCTAAACAGGCATAAAAATAAAAGATCCTTACAATTCTCCTTCAAGAGAATCCAGCACGTGGCTGGAGGGCTGAGAAAAGCCTGGCAGCAAGCTTTATAGAGCAAGCACGGACTGAGCAGAAGTGCTCATTGCTCGTAGCGTTTTGTGTTTGCAGTTATGTATGAACTGCATTTTGCCTAGAAAGGTGCCACACGCAGAGAGCTTTGAAGAGAATGAGGTAATGTTTTCTTCCTCTCTATAGACTTACCAGATCATCAGAGAGGAGAGAGAAGTGTTGCTAGAACACTGCTACTCCTGCTCCTGCCTAAAAGAACGTGGGGAGCAAATAGCTACAGTCTTAAGGTGGGGAGAAATATGTGCTACCAGTTCTTGAGGAGCCTGAGTAGCACGCTCTCACAGCATGGAGAAAATAGAGAAGGTAAAGGAAAGCTCATGCAAAGCTTTCCTGAAGCAAAGTGCTGGATGAGGTGCTGAGTGGCATGATTTAGATGGTCTAGATGTTAGATGTTAGGATTACTGGGTTTATTTGGATTTAGGTTGGACTGGATGATCTTTAAGGTCTTTTCCAACCTTATCATTGATACTGTGATACTGTGTCTCCACTCTACCACCTTTGGTGGCATGAAGGGTTAAACTATATATATATATTACTCTTTATGTGGACTGAAGTGGAGCATGTCAGCTCTATACACAATCAACGTTCCTTCTGGACTATGTCCCCTGCATCACTACAGTATATGCAAAGCAACAGAGAGCTCGGAAATCCACTGAACAGAAGATCAGCAGTCAGTTCTCACATTGTCAATTGAAATATCCTGTAGAAGGCTGCAGGTTTTTTTCAAAGGATAGATTTTTATTTCAAAGGATAGATATAACACGTTGTTATGAGTTTATCTTATCATAGAATCATTAAGGATTGGAAGGGACCTCAAAAGATCATCTAGTCCAACCCCCACCCCCGACACAGCAAGACCACCTAGACCAAGTCACGCAGGAACACATCCAGGTGGGTCTTAAACATCTCTGGTGAAGGAGACTCCACAACCTCCCTGGGCAGCCTGCTCCAGTGCTCTGTCACCCTCACTGGGAAGAAGTTCCTTCTCATATTGATGTGGAACCTCCTGTATTGCAGCTTACACCCATTGCCCCTTGTCCTATCACTGGATGACGCCGAGAAGAGCCTGGCTCCATCCTCCTGACACATCTTTGTCCACAAGCCTCTGTTGAAAAAACGAGGTCTGGGATGGAACACAAGAAGCTATCTAGTTTTCCATCTCTTCCAGTTTACTTTTTCTATCTACCAGAAAAATTGTAGTGCACCACTTAAGACATTTGAAATATTGGTGAAGACTGAGACAATTCTGAAGGATATGGTGGGAAAAACAAGGAGGCTGTTACAAAAAAACCAGGAAATTATTGAACAATGATGATTTGAGTAAAACATGTAGATGGCATCTTGAAATCTGTGCAGAGGTTTGTAATTCATAGGGGTGATACGAATGGGACTTATTTTTAAGGCTGCCAGGGCTGTCATCTGGCTACAACTTTTCTTGTTGTAGCTTTAAGTTTTAAAGTGAGTTTTAGGTAATACTTTGATAAAGTATCTGGAAATCATGAATGCTTTATGGTTCATGTTCTACCTTTATTTCAAAGGTTTACTTTCTTTCAAGACAAAGAGAAAAAAATCCTACTGCAAACTTATCTATAGAGAAAGTCCATGGAGGCTGAGAGCAAGAACTGGTTTAGTCTACAAGAGTGTCTATGTAGAAAATGCTTATCAGGGAGATGTTGATCTTCTTAACTGGTCATGGCTACAGCCACCTGGTAAAGGAGCTGCTGTTTTGCTGTGTGGCCCGTTCTCTAGCCAGGACAGATTTTCTATCTTCTGTGCTTTGTTGGAGGGAGACTCTGCTGATGCAACAACAACAGTATTGCAGGGTGGATGCAAAAATACCTTTTCTCATCATCTTTCTGTTTTTATTGCTGCTGTACCCAAAGACTGATTTATCAAAGTGAAGAGTAATCCATTGAAAATATCAGGTTTGGTCTCAGTGGATGCATATTGATGCAGCTTCAGTAGAAGTGTTGCCTCAGGACATGCTAGTGGAGAATCTAACGTGGAATGTGTAAATTAATAAAACCTTATCTGGCTGTTGCTCTTCATTGTTTCTGCTCTCTGTTTTCTTTTGAGACATCAGAGTTGGATCCAAAAGAATTATGTGACCTAAAAGAAGGGTTTTGGCATCTAAGCTAAGATGTGAGTGGGCTCATCTTCTTCGAAACTTAGGCCTTTGGTGCCTCAGACCTGCTCTATTGCAGCTAGCCCTGAATTTTTGAGATCATGAGCTGCTGGGGTTTTCTGTGTTGCATTTTGTGCTGCATATATTTTACAGTGCACACAACTCCATTGGCATTTGTCTTCCTCTAAAATCTTTTCTAAGTTTTCAGTCTCTTGTCTGCTTATTGTATGGTTTCCTTCTGCTTCTTTCTCTTTATGTCGCGTTGAATTCAGAAACTACTTTGGTGTATGCTTGAGGGAAGCTCAAGTCAACACTTGGAAGCAGTAGGACTGATCTGCCCAAAGGCAAACACCTGCATCTCAAGCGAAACATCTAATTTCAAAGTGGACATGTAATGTACATACCAGATAATTAATTTGCTGAAAGAGTTTATTTATTACCCTTTCAGTATGAAAGGAGCACAAACATCAAAATCAGCTATAGCACTGGAAAAAAACCCATAAGAACAATACAGGACACAGAGACAGTAAATAACAAAGCTGGAGATCATTTGGACCTGAACAATTATTTTCCATATAAACTAGCTTTCCATATAAACTACCTAATCCGATGTGGGATCTCTCCCCATCACCATCTCTGAAGTCTTCTACTGACTACACCAAATTCTTGACACTGTGGTCCCATAGGATCATAGGATCATAGGATGTTAGGGGTTGGAAGGGACCCAAGAGATCATCGAGTCCCATGCCGATAGTTAACTCTCTAGTTTGTTCTGTCTCTTCAAAAGGTCTTTGCTTCCACGTAAAACAGTCATTGATCTACTTATATATCCTCATAAAGAGATGAAAAGTTTGCAGCTAGAAACCACCTCTGTTTCAAACTCCTTGTGACAAAAAATCATGGAGCATAACTTTTATTTCCTGATAGACAATGCTCTTACACCTGTGAGTTTCAGAAAGTCAAATCAGGACTCCAAGCTGTCTCTACAAGTGCACTAGCAAGGAGAATGTGTGTCTGTGTAAACGAGGTTTTTCCCAACAACATCCTTTCCTTATCACATTTTCTTAATGGGTCAGTAGCGGACAGTAGAGCAGTAACAAACGACTGGACAGTGATAATATCTTAAACCACTCCAGTTCTTTGGTTGGTGAACACAAGTTAGATATTTACCTCTAAAATAAATGCTTTTTATAACAGAGTGAGATTAAACATTTCATAAAGATAAGAGGTGGAGCGATTTCATCACTGCTTTTCCAATGCAGGGACATGAAATTCAGAATGAGTAGTAATGAACTATTTTCTTTCTGATAATAATGAGTTTCTTGTTGCTTCCCACACCCAGTTCCTGGTCCCACCATACAGTCTATACAGCTTGTTGAGCTAACGTGATGTAGCCTTTGTTTATAGCATTCACCTAGTCATTAAATTTCTTTAACCTGTTCTTACAAGAATTCTTGTGGAATTAAGGAGTCCTTGAATCACAGATTCATCAAATGGCTTTAAAGATCATCGCTGGAGTAACTAGGGACACCTTCAACTAGATCAGGTTGCTCAGAGCCCCATCCAACCTTATTGTTCTAAGCACTCACATATAATATTCATTTAGCATTTGGGTTGATATTTAGGGTGTCACCCAGAAAGGTCCAACAAGTTATTCTGGCCACCTCTGCCTCTCATAATACTGTATTTGGTTTGCTTGCAAAGGTTTTCATAGTGGTGACAGGGTAGGGCTGCAGAGGTGGCTTCTGAGAGAAGCTGCTAGAAGCTTCTCCTGTGTCAGATAGGGCAAATGCCTGCTGGATCCAAGATGGGGCCATCACTGGCCAAGGCCACACTTACCACTAATAGTGGTAGAACTTTTGTGAAAAATTTTTTAAGACAGGGGAAACAAAAAAACCTCTGTGAATTGAAGCCAAGAGAGGAGTGAGAGTGTGTGAGATAAACCTATCTGCACATACCAGCCTCTGAGCAAATTGAGGGGTAGAAGGTTCTTGTCCCAAAGCAGAGTTTCCTTGAAACTCTGTGGTAAAGACAATGATGACGCAGTTTGTCCATTGGCAGTCTATGTAAATTAAAGGTGGAGCAGATGTCAATCTGCAGCACATGAAGGACACAATGCCAGAGCAAGTGGATGTGTCTGAAAGAAGCTGTGACCTCATAGGAAGCCCACACTGAAGCAGTGTGGAGAGGGACATTTTAGGATGTCAGGTAGCCACAGGACTAGGGGGAATGGACAAAGCTGGAAATGGGTAGATTTAGAGTGGATGTGAGGAGGAAGTTCACTGTGAGAGTGGTGAGAGCCTGGAATGGGTTGCCCAGGGAGGTGGTGGAGGCCCCATCCCTGGAGGTGTTTAAGGCTGGGCTGGATGAGGCTCTGGCCAGCCTGATGTAGGGTGGGGTGTCCCTGCCCATGGCAGCGGGGTTGGAACTGGATGATCCTGTGGTCCCTTCTAACCCTGACTGACTGTATGACTTGGTCTGGGTGACCCTGCTGTGGCAGGGGGATTGGACTAGATGATATTTTGAGGTCCCTTCCAATCCCTAATGATTCTATGGTTCTATGATTCTACTCTGATTTGATTAGTAATGAATACAGCCAATGTCCCCAGTCAAATCTGTTTTGCCTGTGATAGTAATTGCTGAGTCATGTCTTTGTCCTAATCTTCACCTATGAGCCTCTAATTGAATTTTCTCTCCCCTCTCCATTTGAGAGGGAAAGTGATGGATTAGCTTTGGTGGGCGCCTGATGTCCAGCCACGGTCAACCCATCGCACATACAAAGCCATCGTTTGACCATATTCTGATTTTAATGGAAATGCAATTTACACAGTTTCCATCCCACTGTCTTTTACCTCCTTTCCTGATCAATGTCACTGTTTTTCTTCCATCCAGGTTGTTTTGACACAGATGACTGTGGACCAAGCAGTAAATGCCATAATTTAAAAGCAATCATTTCCTGACCTCCAAAATGGGAACTTCTTTTCTGTAACCTGGATCATTTCATGGGTCCCATTTGCTGCCTGACCCCTCAAACAGCTGCACTGGTAAAACAGAATAGTAAAAATATATTGAATGGAGGCATGAAATCCATGTGCTGGTCTCATTTATTCGAATGTCAGTATCATGAAACTGTGAACTCAGTCTAACTCCTGAGATAAGTAGAATTGTTCTTGTTTGTAGCAAAGCACATTAACCTTTATAGTCCTGATTTTCATTGTCACATTTTGTCTTCCCTTTAAACCTGTCACATCATTCTTAAAGTAGGCTTTGCAAAAGCAAGGAAACAAGCCTTTAGAAGAGTGGCACAGTGTAAATGCCAACAATATTCTGCTTGTTTTGAGGCAAGCCAAAGTCAGCTGCTTGATTCTGGAGTAGTTTATTGGCAGTGTGTGGGGGGGTGCATTGGGGTGCTTTTAATTTGATCTACTGACCAGGAAATGCTGAAAGGAGAGAGTCTTCAGTTTTTCTACTCTGCTGGGTAAGCTTCCTGCAGCCTTAGTTGTATAAAAACTTCCATCTGAGAAGAAGAAGGAAGAGTGAGCTGGTGCAGAAAGACAAATAAGACCACAACTTTGGCAGGAATGTGATATCAAACTGTTTTTCATTAACATGAAGCCAAGCCCTCCAATGCTCATTGATAAAATGAGAGCAATAACACTTTCCTTTCTGCGTTATTATGAGGGTAAACATATTAAAATTAAAGATGTGTTTATATATTTCAGTTACAGGAGCCAAGCAGTATCTCCAATGTATTTTACTGTTGGGTTTCATCAAGGAAGTCAATTATGTTTCCCTAGAATTTTGTACTTTGTGGTACAACTTTTAATTTACAGTAGAGCCATTCTAACCTCTTCTAGGCTCTTCTTGCTTTCAATTTTAACAGCTGTAAATTGCAGTGCAGAGTAATGACAACAAAGACACAGCCTCAGAGAACTTAGACACATTGCCAAGTGGCAGTGAGCTAATTCGGACACAAGAGCAGGCTGATGTTTTGCAATGTTACTGCCTGGCTTGTCTTTTTTTTTCAGTGGGACTGAAATTGTGTCTATTTCCCATAATAATTCTGACACTTAATTTCACTTGTCATAACTGAGGTTATTGAGATTTATGTGGAGGTGGACATGGGTAAATATTCAGCGCTGATGTCTCAGGAGGAGACTGTAACCGGCAGGACACATGAGCTGAACTTGCTTCCTTCCTTCCTGGACCAACTTCTTTCACTTGCCTTGTGCTGCTTGTACAGAAGACAGTGCTTTATGACTGGCTTCTGTACTCTGAGCCATGTGCTGAGGACTGTGTGGGCTTGGTCATTTGTTCCTTTGCAAACGTGATGCAGAGAGGCACTATGTAAAACTCTAGATCACGTCATGTTCCTGCATCCCTTAACCTCTGATTATTTTAATTCACCCTAAAAAGTTACTGATTTCCTGCAAAAGAACCTTGCTGGTGAGAGAATGTAAAGATTTGCTTCAAAGCAACGTGTAAATGTGAACTCCTAAAAGTAAATGTTTTATTCTTTTTATCCTTAAAAGTGGATGTGTACTCTTTTTTAAAAACTCGTTTTTCATAATTTAGTTACATTGAAATTCATTTTGTCAGAATGTTTTCTGGAGATACATTACAGTCCTTGAGAAAAGTGCTTGGAAAATTAATTCCATGTACATTTTAGGAAATCTTGCAAAGAGTTGCATTTTTCCATTAGAAATGGTTTCAAAGGCTGCATGAGAAACCAGAGCCAAATGAGGCAAAGTTTAAGCGAGAAAACATGTGTGCAATATTCAGCCAAGAAAAGGGAACTGTTTCTTGGAGAAATCCAGACCTTTCACAGAATCACAGAACATTAGGGATTGGAAGGGACATCAAAAGATCATCTAGTCCAAACCCCCATTAGGATCACCTAGACCAAGTCACACAGGAACACATCCAGGTGGGTCTTAAACGTCTCCAGAGAAGGAGACTCCACACCCTCCCTGGGCAGCCTGTTCCAGTGCTCTGTCACCTTCACTGTGAAGAGGTTCCTTCTTATATTTATGTGGAACCTCCTATGTTCCAGCTCACACCCGTTGTCTCTTGTCCTATCACTAGATGACACTGAGCAGAGCCTGGCTCCATCCTCCTGACACCCACCCCTCAAATATTTGTAGACATTAATGAGGTCACCCCTCAGTCTCCTCTTCTCCAAGCTAAAGACCCAGCTCCCTCAGTCTTTCCTCATAATGGACGTGTTCTACTTCCTTCATCACCTTTGTGGCTCTCTGCTGGACTCTCTCCAGCAGTTCTCTTGCAAGGTTTAATTCCAAAGAGGCCTTGGCTTTCCTAGTTGCATCCCTACATTCTCTCACCAGAGCCTTATAATCATTCCAAATGGTCCCTCCTTCCATGACCTATAGACTTTCTTCTTCAGTTTGCCCAGCAGCTCCCTATTTAACCACCCAAGTCTTCTGGCTCCCTTCCCTGACTTCCTACCTATTGGAATGCTCTTATCTTGGGCTTGAAAGAAGTGGTCTTTGAATGCTAACCAGCTATCTCGGGCTCCTTTACCTGCCATGGGATTTCCCCTAGCAATTGGTGGAAAAGACCGAAGTTGGCCCTCCTGAAGTCCAGGGTTGTGATTCTGCTCATGTCTCCTGACACATGAGACCCTGAACTCCATCATCTCATGGTCACTGCAACCAAGGCTGCCCTCAACCTTCACTACCTCAATGTCCTTGTTGGTGATTACGAGATCCAGCAGCGCTCATCTCCTAGCGGGCTCCTCCACCATTTGCATCAGGAAATTGTCACCAATGCACTGGAGGATCCTCCTGGATGGCTGGCTGAATATGAGTCTCCTTGCAGTGCTTTTCAGAAAGTGCATTAGGAAGTGTAGATCAAGTCTTCATCTGCTGTAAACACGTGCAGCTCCGATGAAATCAATGACATTTTCTTCAAATAATAAACCTTGGGACCAGCCCAGCTTTTAGATTTCCAAATCTGTGTCAAAGAGCTGCAAGTACCTTAAAACAAACTTATTCATTGTTTTCCAGTTTAACACGACTTGGAATGAAGTGCTTAATGTTTTGAGAACTACATATTAAAAAGTATTTAGAAAAAATATACGGAAAAAAATAAGAAAAATTAAGATAAAGGATATTAAAAGAGAAAGAAACATGATTGATGTTAGCATCTCCTTGCCTTTCCTACCTCGAGTACTGATGACTGAATAAAACCTGAATGTTTTATTTTCTGTATTTATTTTGAATCTGCTCCTTTCTGGCTGAAGAACTGGCAGTAGGGTGACATCATCAGAGAGAGAACTTGGAACTCTTCAGGGAGAAAAAAAGGGTTTAGCAAATTATAAGTGATTTCCTGACACGAGGTTAAGAGAGAATATAAATCTGTCTGCAGTTTGGCCCTGAGACTGCAAAAAGACAGATTTTTAGACCACAGACTTATTTTTCACATCTTAATTTTTGAACACAAATAAAATCTCTGTTTAAAAGCCTTTTCTTTGTTTCATTTATGTGAGCAAAGTCAAAATTACTTAAAGGCAGGATTTTCTCCTCAATTATTATCTGAGAGGCAGATCCACACAGCAGAAAAGAGTTAAGCTGCTCCTGTACCTCTCCCAGTGAGAGCAAAAGGAGAGATGGGCACCATCAAGGCCACTGTATTTGAGTGGCAGTTGAAGTTCTAGGTTTTAAATTTTTACTATTCAGAATTTACTGGCTCATTCACACTCACTCTGGGACACGAATTAGAGCTGGTAAACCTTTTGCAAACCTGTCTTAAACATGTTTAGGGTTCTTTTTTCATCTTCTTTTTTGTAATTGAAAACAGAGCATGGTTTTCAACAAACCCAAAGGTTTGTAGTTCATAATGCTGTTCAAAACCAACGTATCACTCTCACCTTGAATTCTCCCTCTGTCTTCTAACTCCTCACCCTTTTGTTTCTAGTTCTCTCTGCTTCCTTGGCTGTCTCTCTGGACTTTCTTCTTGAAAATCTCAGTGCTGTGGATTTTGTGCTATACCCTCTGCCACATTAATCAGCTTCTAACCCGATGTGTGTATCTCAAGACTAAGCACTAATCTTGAATAAAATCACAATCTCCAGCCCCTGGGAAATGTGCCTTTCCCACTGTATTTTAATTCAAAATCAATGAAGAAGATTGAGGGGGAGAAGTGAAAAAAATAATCTGTAAAACTGTAAATGTAGTGATTTCATCTCCCTGGTGGCCCCTGTGCATGTGTTGTGCCACTGAAAGTTGTACTTGTGAGTGGTGCAGGAGTCTCAACATCTGAGGAACTGGAGAGCAGGAGAATCTGGAGAACAAAGTCAGAGACACTGTCCATGTGCTAAGTTGGTTTCCCAGGAGATGGAAGTTTCTGCAGGGTTGCCCTGGGTTCACAGGCTGGCAGAGAGCTGAACAACTTTCCATCAGAAGTCCACCTGGTGATAATCAGAAGTGATTTGCTGCAGCTTGGGTGTTTTCTGAGGGAAATAATTTAGAACCCTGCCTTCTTGGGACATTGGCTCTGCTCTGAAGCATTTTGGAAGGTATGTGTGCAACTGCAGGTCTTGGAGACCAGCAGAGGTCTTGCTACAGCTGGCCTCTGTTCTGAGGGGCTGCAAGTCCAGGAATCCTCCTTCCCTCTCGTCCCTCCCTCTCTCACACTGACTTGTTAGGAGAGATTCAAAGGGGAAGAAAGACCCTTCAGGAGCTGTTTCTGGGTGCCTCATGGCAATTAGGTCAGGAAGAAGGAAAATGGGAGTGAGTATTTGTCGTGCTTTGCTTTTAGAGGACATGTCACTCAAGGAAGTCCTCAAAACATGTCAGCTTTAGAACTCAGAGTGAGGATGTTGCCTTCTGCCTGGGGTCGTTTGCTGTTTCATCTGCCTGTTACCCTGTGTTTTCCTCTAGAAGCCAAGTTGCAATGTAGGGCTGCACTGAATCAGCCAAAGGGGTGATCTGGAGCTGTGTGTGCACTCTGGGGGTGGTTCTCAGATACATAATCACCTGCAAATTTGTTCTCTGACTATCAAACTGGAATCCTTGATGAATGTGAACAAAATGCAAGTGCCTGTCTTTATCTTCTTGAAGACAAGCCCAAGAAATCATCACTATCAGACTTGTCTGACATCAAATAATACACTGATGTAACTTGTCCAGAGGGACCTTTTCCCTCCAAGTTTAGTCTTCAGTTTCTTAATGTTTTCCAGGGAAGGAACGTTGCATTAAACAAATTGCAATTTACTTTTGTAATCTCTGCAGTAGTTTGAAATTCTCCCAGGCACTTTTCATGATAAAAAATTACTACACCAAGGATCTGGCTCAAAAAGATTCTTTCCAGGACAGAATTTGACCCTGCATTATGAAAGAAACATTTATTTCTATTTTATAGGATTCATTCTGCTGAAACCAACCTGTTCTGCTAAGTTTTGTGTCTCTCTGTAGCAACTGGAACACAGAGGTATCAATTTCATTACTATTTTTATTGCTTATATCACTAAAATTCATCTTTATTCATGAGCCTTGAGGATTCTGAAGCCAGAAAGAATGACAAGTCCTAATCAACATCTTTTTAGACAGTGTTGAATTCTTCCCAGGTCAAGTAATTCAGTATCATAGTAAGAAGACTTTAGTGTCTTTAGAGGACTTTAGAAGACTGCAGAGTAGTCAGATTATTTAGTAAATTGATGTAAAAGCCATCAAATCTAATTGAAGTTTCATCTACTGCGACAGATTATTCTGCTTCCTTGAAGGAACACAGAAGTACACTTTAAAATATTTATCTCTAGAAGCTTTTATCTGATCATTTTCAGCGTAGCCATAAAGCAGAGGCTTGTGTTCCCGGTGAGTTAAAGTCTGCTTACATAGTCAGGAAATGTACTTATAAAAGCTAGAAATCACCAGGTGATGATTTCAGTACTTTTCCAATAATTCAGCCATTCTGGGAGCACATCAGCCAGAACCGCAGCAGTTAACAAGAGAGGCATCTCTCATTTCCAGAGCTCAGCACTCATCACGACGTGCCCGAGGTGCTGCCCAGGCTGGTGAGGTTTAGCAGCCTGTCCCAAGCACGGGCATAATTCTGTTATCGATTTCTGCCACGCTGCACTATCAAGAGCTAATTTCACATTGCATTTCAAGGACAGCACAGCAAGCAGGGACACCGTAGCCCAGAAAGGACCCAAATTGAGAGAACACGTTTAATTTACTGCACACTATGAGGCACTGGCTAGAATGGGGCTCTCTGAGGGGCCTCATCTCTCTGGTGCCATCCCAGACCTCAAAACAGCTGAATGATCAAAGTAGCAGAGAGGGAGCAGATGAGGCTTAATGTGTCATAGTAGGTGACAGATCCACACTCACTCTCCTAGCTCCCCTCAAACATCTGACCTTCTAAGTTAAACAGAATATTCAAGCTGTAGTTTTCTTTTTTTGTTGTTGTTACAAAGCCCTGGGGGCATCCTGGGCTGGGCTCTGAAGTCTTTATCCTCTCATCACTCTGTGAGCATTTGGTGAGGTGCCCACGCTATGTTCACAGCACAGGGATTCAGGATAGGGCTGAGGTCATGACTCTCAGGGCAGCAGGCTGTGCCTACAGGGTGTCCACTGGCTAAATTGGCTCAGTCAATGACCTCAACAGTACTTCAGTTTGAACATCAGATCTGAGATATGATGGAGTTTGTACCTTTTTCTTTCTCATTTCACACAGGTGTAAGAAATGACACTATGGTGAAGATATCCTGCACAGCTTCTCTGGGGGAAATGGAACACTTCTGTTTGAAGAGGTTGCAGTTTGAGCTGGTAGGTGTGAAACAACACGCAGGTCACCCGCCCTTCCTCCACCCATTTAATCAGTGCTTGGGTTATTTTCCACTGCAAAGAAGGTAACTCTGCCATTCCAGAGCTTTCTTTAACCAGATACAAGGACACCTGTTACCAAGACCAAAACTCCTTCCTCTGTGACATTGGAAGAGGTTCAAAACACATCCTTCTTGAACCGAGAATGACAACATGCAAGACAGCGACATAGAAGGCTCCACATAAATATGAGAACTTCTTCACAGTGAGGGTGATGGAGCACTGGAACAGGCTGCCCAGGGGGGTTGTGGAGTCTCCTTCTCTGGAGACATTTAAGACCCACCTGGATGTGTTCCTGCTTTGTCAGGGGGATTGGACTAGATGATCTCCTGAGGTACCTTCCAATCCTTAATGATTCTATGGAAAGAAACTACTATGATTTGTCCAAACTTTGGACAGAACTGAAGAAAATAAATCTGTAAGAACACCTGGTATCATTACCTGGGATACAAACAGGAACACAACAGCAGCTTGTGAGATGGGGATTGGTTCTGCAGTTATTACGATGGCTAAAGTCATATTAAAAGATAAGCCTGTTTCTCATCACTAACCATAACTGGATTCTAGAGGACCAGTTCAGATGAAAGTGTCTGCATTTGAGGTATAGTGAGGATATCTAGCTCCCTAAAAGAGATGCTGTGTATGAGGTGTGATGAGTCTGTGGAAAAGAAGAAGAAAACCACAGAAAAGTGCAAGCTGAAAGCATTGGCAATGTTAAGGAACACAAATGAAATAATAAAAAAAGCAAATAGAGGTAGAAAGGTTTCATGAAACTGTCACTCTCTTGTCCAGGACTGGCACAGAGCAGTTTGCATTCACTGGAGAAAATATTGCACAGTGGGTTTACCTTCTTGTTATCACACTTACCTTACCACCAAGAACCATCGTTATCACTGAAAATAACTCTCAGATGCAGTCTCTTAAGATCTGTATTTGTTAGATATGACAGCCCTGCACATCACACTGACTGGTACAGGGCTACAATTAGAAATGTCTAGAACTGCAGTTTTGTAGCACAGCGTGATGCATATTGCAGAACTGACACGTTCCCACAACCAAAAGGGGAAGATCCTGTGCGTAGTTCTCACCCCCACCCCTTCTCCCTAATCCTCACCCCTTTTTTCACTGATCTACACTCCTTCCTTGTTCTGGTGCCCGACCTGACGTTCATCTGATTAGAAAACTACAATAATACACATATAACACTGTGACAGTTTAATAAATTGGTTTAGATATAATGATCAGGACAGTGCCAAAACCAGTACCAGAGAAGAGGTTAGCATTAGAGACTGGAAGTGTGTCTGCCTCTGGATCTTGGATATTGTGGTGAAAATGGGGCAAGTGGGGAAAGGTGAAAACAAATCAAGACAGCAAAAGCAAAATGTGTGCTGTGATAAAGGGTCACACAACTTCAGTGCTTTCGTAGCCACATGGTAGTGTCTTCCAGCATAATGGCAGAGCACATTCTTCACGTCTCTAGTGAAGACATGCTTATTTTCTGGAGGGTTGTGGCTCATCAAGGGACAGAGTGTTGGAAAAAGAATGGGCATCCATTCCTCCAGAAGCAGGCAGAAGGAGATGGCTGTGGAGGAGCCCCAGACACAGACAACACCTTGGGAGAGCGCAGCCAAGAGTGCTAGAGTAACCAAAGTCCACAGCCATCTCCCTTCAGAGGTCCTTAAAGGAAGGAAACCAGAGCAGGGAAGGGTAGGGGGCTGACATGCAGAGTAACAGATGGCAGGTTTTTTTTCCTTCTGGAAAAGGAAGTTGTAAGGCTGGTCACAGATGCAATAAGAGTATAGATTTTATTGATCTAAACTTGTGGTGCTAACAGCCACACTAAATGATGTGTAAAAATCTCTCTTCTTTCCTCACAAGTAGCCTCATCTTTTATCTGTTTAGTTTCACTGTAATACTGTGGCATTTTTGTTCTAAAAGTTGGCTCAGGGTTTTCTCAAGTGACCTCAATGTATCTCTCAGTTAGATCTGCTCTAATCTAACAGGGCTAGGTCTAGTAATGGCCCCATACCATCCTTACAGTGACACAGGCAGCATAAACCTTGGCACAGTTTCGGAGTGAGCGTGATGAATGCTCCTTATGAGGAGAGGCTGAGGGAGCTGGGTCTCTTGAGCTTGGAGGAGACTGAGGGGTGACCCTATTAATGTCTATAAATATGTAAAGAGTGGATGTCAGGAGGATGGAGCCAGGCTCTGCTAGTGTCATCTAGTGATAGGACAAGGGGCAGTGGGTGCGAGCTGGAACATAGGAGGTTCCATATAAATATGAGAAGGAACTTCTTCACAGTGAGGGTGATGGAGTGCTGGGACAGGCTGCCCAGGGAGGTTGTGAAGTCTCCTTCTCTGGAGACGTTTAAAACCCACCTGGATGTGTTCCTGTGTGGCTTGGTCTAGGTGATGCTGCTGTGTCAGGGGGATTGGACTAGATGATCTTTTGAGGTCCCTTCTAATCCCTAATGTTCTGTGATTCTGAAAGTTCTGAACACAGCTTGAGCTTTAAGAACAGTGGGAGTCATTTGAACATCTACAGCTTCTCAGGGGAAAGGTAAGAAATTATGGCTACATGGCAACAGCCCTGCTGAGGTAATTGTTACTAGACCAGGGTAATTTCCCTCTACTTGTTTGATTTCCTAGCATGGACATCAGCCACAGGTTCCCTGTACACTGCTCAGAGATACAAGTGTGTACCTGAATCTGTCACATAAAGCACACACCCACCTTTCATAGTGCCACTTTAACTTGCAGAGAAGGGTGGTGCATGGATGTCATTGCAAAGACACTGTTTGAAGCAAGACACTTGATGTTGATAATTTTTTTTTACATGCAAGCTCTCTGGAAGGTGCTTGCATCCTGCTGAAATGCAGGATGTGTGTGTGTGCATGTGTTTGTGTAGGAACAGCGAGTGGAAAAGGCAGAGGGTTGCAACTCAGAGTTTTACAGAGGTTACAGTGAGTCAAGCAGTATGTCCACCTAGGGAGGGGAAAAAAAAGCATCTTTTCCATCCATCTCCAAGGCCTTAAGGTTCTGGCTGTATTTGTCATCGTGCTTCACGTGATGAAGTTTGACTCTCAGCTGAATCAACTAACTTCAATATTTCATCAAAGCCTGATCTCTCCCAGTGGGAGAAGAGATCATCCTCAGACATTTTGCCAGTTTTACTGTCCTGTACTTTCAATGGATGGCCCATGCCTTCTAAAAGACCAGCTTCCTAAATGTGGAGACTTTTCATATTCTACTTAACTACTTAGAAACACTCAATATGTTAATCTTAAGTATAAAGACTTCAAGGCAGAATTTCCACTGGTATGTAGTTTATTGCAAATTCACATCTAAAAGGTTTCAGAGAGTGAATTGTTTGTAGGGGCTAATCTTAAAGACCTTTTCCAACCAAAACGATTCTGTGAATCTGTTAGTTTCATAGAATCATTAGGGACTGGAAGGGACCTCGAAAGACCATCTAGTCCAGAGCAGGCTCACCTCACTGGAGAAGCCATGGAATCAGTTGGGGTTTACGTCATTTTTGCCAATACCATTCAGTGTTTTCAATTAGCATTCTCATGAACGTGATTAACATCTTACAGAATCAAGATGGACAAATACCAGGATCCTTTATTTTTCTACTTTTAGGAGGGCATATCCAGGTGGGTAGATGATGGCAGAGCAGTGGATGTGGTCTATCTCGACTTGAGGAAGGCTTTTGACACAGTCTCCCACAGCATCCTGGCAGCCAAACTGAGGCAGTGTGGTCTGGACAATGGGGTAGTGAGGTGGATGGTGAACTGGCTGCAGGATAGAAGTCAGAGAGTAGTGGTCAATGGGACAGAGTCTAGTTGGAGGCCTGTATCTAGTGGAGTGCCCCAGGGATCGGTGCTGGGACCGGTCCTGTTCAATCTATTCACTGATGACTAGGATGAGGGATTGGCATGCACTGTCAGCAAGTTTGCTGATGACACAAAGCTGGGTGGTGCCACCAACACCCCTGCAGTCTGTGCTGCCATTCAGCAGGACCTGGACAGGCTGGGCAGTGACTTGTTAGGATCATAAACAGAGCTTTGATAAACTATTTCGTCCACTCTAAGCACAATTCTAACATTTCTTCTGTGAAAAGTAGGACTTCTTCTCCTGAATGCGCCAGGGGAAATTTAGGCTTGAGGTGAGGAGAAAGTTCTTCACCGAGAGAGTCATTGGCCACTGGAATGGCCTGCCCAGGGAGGTGGTGGAGTCGCCAACTCTGGAGCTGTTCAAGGCACGATTGGACGTGGCACTTGGTGCCATGGTCTAGCCTTGAGCTCTGTGGTGACAGGTTGGACTTGATGATCTATGAGGTCTCTTCCAACCTTGATAATACTGTGATACTGTGATACTGTGAATGTTAACGACTTCTTTGTTTGCTTCCCAATGAGGATGTTTTTGTGGAATCATAGAATCATAGAATCATTAGGGATTGGAAGGGACCTCGAAAGATCATCTAGTCCAACCCCCTGAATCACTAAATTTGTTTTGTTTTGCTGACAACTGCAAAATAAATTCATCAAGCTTAAAAAGTTAATTAAGTTCAATTACTTTCTTTGTGTCCTTAACCATTTCTTCTTTTCTTCCTAGAGCAACAACAATGTAATTTGAAAGAAATCACAGTATCTCCAGATTGTTTTAATTTCTTCCAAAGCAATGTAAATGTAAATTTTTGCTTATAGTTTTTGAGGGAAGTCTCTCATTTTACAGAGTTTCTTTCTGTCAGAATTTATGAGCATGGTTGCATTTTTTTCCTTGAACTTTTATTTTCTGACAAGCAGTGAAGGTTTCTTTTTTGTGAGGGGGAGGAAGAAATCAGAAGAGTCCTTATATTTCTTCTTTTCTCTACAACTCTCATATGGAATTTCCTGAAGGTCAGTTTCCCACTGCTAACCTGACACAGCAGTCTTTGCTGTGATTTCAAACTATCTGCCTCGTGTTGCAAAGCTAAAGCTGAAAATTAGCAGTATATTTCCTTTTTGTTGAGATAAATGTGATTCTGTTCTAGGTGATTGTGTAAGAAAGTGTCTCTTAACCTCTGATGCTGCGAGAGTTACTTCTCCTTTGTTGTCTATTACTAGGACACATAAACAAAAAGTCACATTTCATTGAGCAAAAAACAGGACCCAAAGAGCCAAATTCAGTGATCAGTAGTTCTTGTAGCCTAATCCAAATACGACTTCTGTTAGACATTTCCCATCCATCAACCTTTATTTACTGTGTTGAATAGAACCATTATATTTCTAAAAGGGAAATACTCTCAAAGTTAGAATTAGATGGCTTGCATAAACGAGCCAGAACCTGGATGGCCTGCCTCGAGTTCCACAGCCAATCCTGCTCTGTAAGGATGCTTTTACAATGCAAAGCGTGCTATGGTTTTTAAAACCTGTCGTTTGATGCTACATTGTCTTGCTGCAAAGCGTTTGTGATGTATAATGAGGGAAGAGGCCAGCTGGCCGCTAATGGTAACAGCATTCTTTCACCAGCACTGCCATCAGAAGGACTGCTGGAGGCAGATGGTCCTTTTTTGCAGCTTTATCCCGCTAGAGATCTTACCAAGGACAGGCGCCCTAAAATCCTCGCAGTAATGAGGAGAGCATTGCTTTATTGACTATAAAGCCTTCCTGCAAATAAGTTTGGAAGCAATATGTGCTGGAGAAGACCGATGGCATGGATGCTCATAACTGAAACATAGGACTGCAAACTGCAGCTCTGCTAAACGATTCCTCTGCCCTGGAAAACTTTTCACAGAGATATCAGATTGTTAATCAAAGCTGTTGCAGAGAGCTGCTTTCCTGTCTTATTAAAGTGGGACACTCAAATTACGGCAGTTAATTATTGTGCAGCCTCTCATTTCATGCCCATGCTGCAAGGAGTTAAAATATGAATATAGGGGGAAAAATTACTCAGACTCAGCTGATCATATGGAGATTAATTTTGATTATAGTGTCATTGAAACATGTTCTACAGTTTGATAGCCCAGATGCACATTTTCCCCAGATAACAAAGGTTCCATTGGTTATGGTTCTTTTATTTTTAGGGCTATCAGAAATAATATTGTCATGGCTTCAATTTATTTTTGTCTTATGATAGAGAAAATGACCTGTTTTGAAAGACTGGGCTGTACTTTGCATGACTAACAATTGCTGTTTAGCTTTCTGGTGGGATGGTGGTTTTGTTCTTTCAGTTTTGGCTGGCTTTTGGAATGTGTTTTCCAGTAATTTGACAGTCACTGCCTTTAGGACCACACAGTGGTTTTGCTTAAATCATTACCTGCTGCAGCAAGTGGACTTTGTCCTTTGATACCCCAGGTACCTGCTTTGCAGTGATACCCCAGGTACCTGCTTTGCAGTGCAGGGGAAGAACGAAGCAGGCAGTTTTCTAAACCCTGTTCACTCTGTGTCTTACACTTCAGTTCCTTGTTATCTTCATCTTTTAGCAAAGACAGACACATTTACTGAACTACATTATTACTACGTTATACACATATAAGAACTACGAAAATTAATTCATTTTTACTCGAGTGCTTCAGAGGTTTTGCTGTCTGTTGTGTCCAGCACATGTGCTTAGCCAGAATTTAGGGTTCTATGGACTATTTCCTCTGGAAGGAAAAATTGATAGCTATTTCTTTGGGGCATAGTATTTCTTTGTTTAGTAAGAATGCATGAGTTGTGTTCCCCAGAACCCAAGAGGAAATTGCGGGAGAGGATAACATATTTCTTCACAGTTCCTACCCTCTTTCTGTTGGTACTTAAGTTTTTTGTCTTGTCTTCTCACAAACACAGCCAAGTGGCTTCCTGCAGCCTTTTTCTTTCTCATTCACTGTTGGGGCTTTGTTGTGTAAGGGAGACAGTACTTTTTCATTCTTTTCCTTAGACAGTCTGTCTGCTTAGGTTAAAACCTTGAACACCTTCACAGATGCCTTTTTATAGATCGGTGCCTCTAGGCTGAGTTTTGACTGGAGACCTATAGTATTTCTTTTACTTGGTTCCATAGAGGAACTTAATGATTCTGGCAAGGAAGGCTATTGGCTTTGTTTGCCTCTGTTCAGTAAGGATCAGCCCAGCTGGGAACATTTGCTGAGCATCACTGATGCACTCAGTTACTCACTGCACAGCACACAGTTAAGATAAAGTTTGTGCAGCACTCCATGCATCAGGGGAGCTTGCAAAAAGACGTGAGCATAGCGTTCTCCCTGGAAACATTTTCACTGATGAAGAGTAAAGATTGAACATCTTCCTGTGCACTCCCCTTAGACCTGCCATCTTTTGTAAAGAAAAGCTGGAACCTAAAATGTAGGTTTTTGTTACTGAGATCATTAAACACATGACCCACTCTAGAAATGTGGAAACAATTTTTTCACTAATTTTCAGTTCATAGAGCTGTTGCTCTGTATTTTAGCCACTTGATCAAACATAGTGGAATCTTAATATTTTCCAACCAGCTGAGGGATCAAAGGCAAGTCAGTCACACAGTCCTAGCTGAGGAAATAATAGCCAGTTGTTTTCATCTGCACCAATTTCACAGCATGATCCTCAGGGTCAGATCCATCTTCTGTCTAATTGTAGGCAGTCTTGAGGAAACCTACTTAGTTCTTCATCAGAATTTGTACTTTGAATTGGGACTGCAGCACCACACACAAAATATCTTGAGAAAAGCAAATTAAAAAGGTCCTTAAGGTGTTTGCTGGTGTTAAAGAAATGTACATTTTCTCTGCAGCAACTGATCAATAGTTAGTGATTGAGGAGGTTGACTTAATTTCCAGATAAGATTCCTCATGCTTCTAACAGCAATGAATATAAGCAACTCGGTGAAGACAGTTGCAGAGGTACTAGAACATAGATATTTAAGAACTTCCATGTGGCTTTGCATTGCAGAAGCTGACTTTGTCATTTAACACACTCTGTTAGCTGAAAGAGTACTCAACAATGATTTATTCCACATATTTTATGTTTTCATTTTGAAAAACCCATCTGTGCATCTACCCGTCATGGTGAACACAGAACAATGTGGTTCTCTAAAACTTGCTTTGGGACACCTTATTTTGACCTGGCTCAACCCACTCAGTTGCCTGAGAATTGTCTATTCTAAGCCTGAAAGTTAGTCTTTATTCACAAGCAATGACAAGGGCAAGTACCTTCGCAGGGCAAAATACTCCACCTGTGTTGAAGATCCATTCTACAACAGACTAACACACACTAGGAGAGATTCCACCCCTCCTTCCTGCTCACAATGAGAGTTCAAGTAACTACCTTAGAGAAGACATCTAATTATTACACAGCTAAAGCTAAGGGATATGCATCCTGCCTTTGCTCCCCTGTGTTTTATGAGAATGTTGAGTTTACCTACCCCATGTATTTATTAGCATCATTCTTGACTTTGTAGGCACAGTCCTCCAGACATACTGCAGTTCTCATCTCCGCGGGGATCTCTTTGTGGTCATTGTAATACAAACACTACAGACAATAGTGTTTATGTCCTCAGGAAAATAGCACTTCATCCTTCACAATCTGAAATGTGTTTCTTGCTCCTGAAAGCAGCTACTCATCAAATGTTCCTCATCAAAAGCAGCCATGCATCAAATGATGTATATCAAGTGTGATCAGGAAGCAGCCATGATTCCAGTAGCGTTGCTTGTGGCAGTTATGGCATGGACAGGGAAGGAGCTGCTCAAGGCAAAGGCAATTCCCTCATCATGCATTCTCCCTGAATACACATGATATACAAGGTGGTGTTAACAGGAGAGATTCTGCAGCCATGCACCCTTATCAAAAATCCATCTTACACAGTTTAACATATGGGACTAGAGTAAATTATAATCAAATGTATATTGAGACTACAGAGCACCTTTAGACAATGATCGTGTTCCCTCTGCACTGCACAAAGCTGCAGTATTGTGAGTGCTGTAAAATGAAAATGCCAGTGAAATGCAAGCTGCTAACAGTACTTCTTGCAGAGCATTTTATGTTCTGTTTCCTAAGAAAAACCTGCTATTTGTGACAAATTAGACTTTGCAATCCCAATGAATTATTATCTGTTTATCATCATCTCATCAATAACCAGAAGAAGGTGCAGTTATCCTATATAGTTAGAAAGGAATCTTAGAACCTTCGAGCAAACCAAGTCAGCTGATCAGCTGAACTGAGTATTTCCCATCACCTTCCTCAGTGCTACCCTAGAAGAGCAGCACTGCACTGAAAAAGGAGCTCCTCCTGAGCCACTGCAGCTTGAGACCTTTTACAGTTAATTAAAAGCTTAACCACTTGCCTGTCATCTGTGGCAGGTCAGAACTTGTTATCTAAACTGGCTTAGGGTCGGCATAACAGAAGGAACCTGAAAAGGAAGGGAAGGGTAGGGAGTTATTTCATCCTGATTTACTCTTTCACCTAACATCCCGACTCTCAGGGAAGGGTTCTGCTAGGTCAGATGCTGAAATACATGGACTTTGTGTCTAAGTTAGGACAGCACTGTTGTGGCACTTTGTAAGCGACTGTAGAGCAGCCTGGAGCCTTCCAAGTTAAAATTAACTGTAAGTGGTCAGTTAGTTCTCCACAATATGACTCAATTCAGCAACCAAGAGGAAAATTGCTCCATCAATAGATAAAGAAATTAAAAAAAAAGGGTCAATTTTCCCTGGAATTAATGAGCTGAGTTTGTTCAGTGAAGGAAGGACCAACAGTCCACTAAAACCAGTGCAACAGAGGGAACAGGTCTGCAGGGGAGGGAGGTGAGCACAGGCAAAAGGGGGATGAAAAAGGTTTTGGTTCAAAACACTTTCAGAGAAGTTCAGCCATCTGATGCAGCTTTGCCTTCAAAATCCTGAAGTCTGACTGGTACTTTGGGTTCAGGATGCAGTAAGAATGTTTTAAACTGAGCTAGTTTTTAGTGTTTCATTTAAAAACAGTCTCTGCTGTCACTACTCTCACTGCCTAAGCCAGAAGAGCTACACTGGTATTTGCAGCACACTGCAAGGGCACTTCACTCACCACCAAATACGAGATGTCGCACTGCCAGGCATCCGAGAACTAAACTAAAATATAGTTGTGACTTTGTGGTGCTGGTGTTAATGATAAACATTTACAGAGAGAAACCCAAGAGCAATAAAGCACTTGAGGACCCCAAACAAACACCCTTGTGATTTTCTCAGGCTTAATTTCAACAATTGGCACTTTCCTTCCCCCTCTGCACACCCACCCCCCCCACCCCAATAAAAAACATAGCATTTAGTAGCCTGAAGTAAATATTATGAGCTTAAATGTCTAATAAATGTCTAAGGAGTTTTGGAAACTTGGAGCAGTAAAATTCAAGGCAAAGTATTTATATGAAGTCAGGTTTATTTCTGCAAAAAGCACACACTTGCCAAGATCTGCTGCTTAGCACAGTAGCAGCTTTCTGCTCAGTAGATGTTTAGGCTGACCACGTTGGATTGTAAATCAGTCAGAAGAAAGGCAGCTCCAAACCATGACTTTTTTTTCTGCAGAGCTGTCTTCTGTCTCTTGATTCACAAAAAATTGAGACTTAAATCCTTTTGTTTTCTCCAGTAAAAATATTTTAACAAAAAACAAATGTGACAGATTTAGTGAGATTGACAGTGAAGTGAGTGATGCTAACCTGTATTTCCCAGTTAAAGCCACAAAGAGTAAATGTACAATGCTACTTGAAAATTAATTGGTTCACTACTTCTCTATCACTTTTCAGTCTTACTGTGGCCCAGTTCTTCAACGCGTGCGTACCGAGTGACGATGCCTAAAAACCTGTCAAGTATTTTTAGGGTCATGCTTCTGGTGGGGAAACTGGGTGCAGTGTAGCATTTATGAAAAGCCTACAGAGAAGAGTATAGAATAATATAGAATTTATAAATATACATTTATAGAGTACATTTTTCTGTATGCATTTGTGGCATTTAAATTTAAATTAAAGTTTAAAGCAGCTGCTATCTGATCAGGTTTTACTTTTAATTTATTTAACAGCCTACAAACATTCAGCTGAAATATATGACCAAAAGTATATTTTCTATACAATTTAGCATATTTCTGCTGTCTATGGAAAAATCACAGTGAGCTTGTGATATCCTTAAATAAATTGAAAATAATAGAATCATTAGGGATTAGAAGGGACCTCGAAAGATCATCTAGTTCAATTCCCCTGACACAGCAGGATCACCCAGACCATGTCACACAGGAACACATCCAGGCAGGTCTTAAACATCTCCAGTGAAGGAGACTCCACAACCCCCCTGGGCAGCCTGTTTCAGTGCTCCGTCACCCTCACTGGGAAGAAGTTCTTTCTCATATTAATGTGGAGCCTCCTCTGTTCCAGCTCACACCCTTTGCCCCTCGTCCCATCACTAGATAACATTGAGAAGAGCCTGGCTCCATCCTCCTGACACCCACCCTTTAAAAATTTATAGATGTTAATGAGGTCACCCCTCAGTCTTATATTCTCCAAGTTAAAGAGACCCAGCTCACTCAGCCTTATAGGCCCCTTTCAGGTACTGGTTATAAGGTCCTCCTAGAGCTTTCTCCTCTTCAGGCTAAACAATCCCATCTGTGTCAACCTGTGCTCATAAGAGAGAATATCCTGCTGGGTATAAAGCTGAGGAACCATGAGGGTCAGTCCTCTTACTCTTCCACTTCCCTCTTTGGCCCTCTTCCTGCTTGCTTTCTTTGCTCCTCTTCTTCTGTGGCTGCCATCCAAGGATGAGTCCATCCATCCTGCCTTCAATCCAATCCACACATTCCAGAATCCAGCTCCTGTATCTGGTTTCTGTCTGCTCTGGGACTTCCCCAGCATCTGCATCAGTGATGACAATGATGTGATTGCCAGCAGGATGATTTGATTTGGTATTGGTTTTGTATGTATTTCATATTATCATTGCTTTCATTAAAGGTGTTGTAGTTTTCCAATTCATAAGTCTCTCACTCTCTTATTCCATTTCTGTAGCCCTTTTGGGGAGGGAGATGGGTTAATAGAAATCATCTTTCATTCATCTCATGGCCAGCCCAGCCCCAATCTATGACAATAACTTGCTAAACTTATACTATTCTGTTGAGGTCATTAGTAGCCTATATGAAAAGTTATTTCACTATATATTAGTAGCCACTATGTAGAAGAAATCATAGAATCATTAGGGATTGGTAGGGACCTTGAAACATCATCTGGTCCAATCCCATACCACAGCAGACCAAGCCATACAGTCAGTCTGGGTTAGAAGGGACCACAGGAAATACTTGCAATGAGTCTCTCACTGAGCTGTACCAGTGAATTTGACCCCAAACTGGTTGAATTGTATCTGAACAATTTTGTAGTGGTATTTAATTATATGTAAAATTTTATGAGAATCTGTGTTTTGATTAATAATTAATGTATTTCTCATACTTTGTGTTTGTAGAGAAAAGAATCATCAGTTTTTCAAAATCCAAAGTAAAATCCCCAGATTAGTAGCTAAAAAAATAAAGTTAATATTTATGTTATTTTCATGCTAGTGGCTGGAAAGATTTAAAAAAATTATAGTTATGAAAACTAGCAGGGAAAATGGAATCACAGGATCATAGAAGGGTTTGGCTTGGAAAGGACTTGAGATCATCTAGTTCCAACCCCTGTGCCATGGGCAGACACTCCTCCCACTACACCAGGATGCTCAAAGCCCCATTCAGTCTGGTCTTGAACACTTCCAGGGATGAGGCATCCACAATTTCCCCGTGGTCTCACCACTCTAACAAGCAGCACATTAAAGATATGTTTCAGATGTGTCTTATTCTATAAGTCAGTGGAGCTTAACTGTAAGTGTTGGATTGTATGTACAGCTCCATTGTAAACTCAAGGAGAATAAATCATTTGCCAGGAGTTGTGGTGTTTCTTAGAAGGCCAGTTGTTATTAACTTTTATCTCCTATAGGTTAATTTCTCCAGTGTTCAAAGTTAAGCTCCTATACTTTTTGTCAGGGCACTTCATCTTCTTCACTCCAACTTAGTGCCTTCTGTGCAGAATTTAAGTTGTAACAGCACAGCATGCAGCCCTGTATGCACAAATAGGGCCATCTGTGGCTGCTAATGAGTTATTTCACAATTCAGAGGCCACTGCTCATTTGCATCATCTGTAAAGGGAACATCAAAAATAAGAAAAGGCATATTAGTTCCAAAGCTGAGTTACTTTGATTAGCTTTGCTATCTCAGCTGAATCTTACACAGCAATGGAACCCCACTTGGGATGCCATCGGTAAGGTTTGACATCAGGATGACTGGAAGGTGCTCCAGTTGGAGCCTTTGCCAGCCAAGGTTTCCCAGCAGCCAGCCATGTTCCCTTTAGCAGTGCTCACAACATTGATGGAGAGCAAAAGGAAAGCTACAGCTGGCAGATCAGCTCTGTCAGAGGAATAAGGGAAATGATTACAAGGCTGGCATTTAAAGTGCTGCAGGAAGCCATGTTCATGACATACAGTGATAAATGGACTAATGAGAGGGACTGGAGTCCAGAGGTAGAATCCATCAATTAGCGCTGGAAAAGTTCTCTCCTTTCTAATATTTCAGGTCTACAAGACCTAGCCAAATCTTTCATTTGTTTTATGGCAGCAGGAAGCCAGCATCCTGAACACATGAAAGCTGAGGTACATTTTTCCACTTGTTATCTTTAATCAATACCATCACACTTCACATGACAACCTACAGCCTTCCACCACCTAGAGCTACACGTTACTGTTTGAAACCACACACATATGTCATCGTATCAGCACACCAGCCCTTTTGCTTGTTGTTTCACTTGGCTCCCCAAAGTAAGTTCTTTTCCTCAGAATAGAAAAAAAAAAAGGGAAAAAGAAAAACATTTTCATTGTACCACTGATTGAAAAATTGCAGCTCCACTTGGAAATGAGCATGTACACGCTGCTCTATTCAAGAACATCAGAAGACAGGACAGGTTTGGGGACTCTTGGGTCATTTTGTCTGATCTCCACCACAGACAACAGGATCTTATAAAGCTTTTTAAAGATAATTGTCTTTAAACTGGCTAGGATTTTTGCCTCTGTGCTCTCAGAAGGCTAACTTAGAATTTAACTAATTGATAGATGAAGCCATCTCATTTTTAGCTTAAATTGCTTTCTATCTAGTTTATATCAATTTCTTCTTGTGACAACATTGTTCTTTCCCTTAAATAGATTTTTTCCCAATCTCATTAAACATCTCAGATAATTTTATATATGTGATAAAAATAGAGAATGCTCTATTCAAAATTTATGTTTATACTAAATAATGAATGTGATTCTTAAACTGAAGTTTATAGACACAGTCAAGCCCTGGCTCATGTACTGGACCTTGTTGAAGTTCATGAGTTTCACATGGGCCCAGCCCTCAAGGTCCCTCTGCATGGCATGGCATCCCATCTCCTCAGCATGTTGACCACTCCACACAGCTGGATGTCATCAGTACATTTGCTGAGGGTGTAACCAACAAAGACATCAAACAGTGCTGGTCTCAACACCAGCCCAGGAGTAACAGCACTTGTCACTGATCATCACTGGTTATCAAGCCGTTAACTGCATCGCTTTCAGCCAGTTCCTGATCCACTGAGTGGGTAACAAATTATTATTATAAGTTTCTTGGGTTTACTTTTTAAAGAAAAATATTCAATATCTTGTAACTAAGTAAAACATTCCTTTACTCTAATGTAAGGAGCAGTATAGGAAAGGGAATCGAAAAGGAGGAAAAAAAGGAAAGCAAACACAGATTAGAATTTCTTTTCACAATTCAGATACTTTAATGAACTTAGCATCAAATCTGCTCTTACCTCCCTCCATTTGTTCAGTCCCCTGTTCTCTAACCTGATTCTGGCCAAACAGAATAGAAGTTGCAGCTGAAATGTGAAAGAAATTATTTGGGTCAAAATGTGCCCTTTGGTAGAACACAGATGAAATGTCTTTTTCCCAGTTATTTGCCATGACTCACTACCATGAGTTTTTAGCATCCTTGGCCCAGGAGTTACTTGCCCAAGTTCAGTGTCAGAAAGACAGATGTCTGAGCCTGAGTTAGGCATGTTAGAATCCTTTTATACTCAGTGGAGAGAAATAGGATCTGCCAGGGGATGACTGATCTGACCATTTAAATGTCTAACTTACAGCAGAGGTACCCTGTCTCAATTTGCAGCATCCCTATACGGAGTCCTTCTCAGGTAAAGTGTCACTTTTTCACAGGTGAGAGTATGAAACAAAGACTGTTCCTAGGTTTTAGCTGTAAAATACCCCCAACCTGCCTCCAAAGGAGCTATGAATCCTCTAGGTCCAGGCTGGGACACAGCGTGATCTATATGTGCAGCTTTTACAAGCAGGCTGAGCTCAGCTTCTCACAGAATCCTTTTTCCCTCTGATACTTTATGCAAACCAGGTCCTCTGGGCATTTTGTCTGCTTGTTGTTTATAAGGGCCATGGGAACAGCTGTAGGTTGAAGGATGCTTACACTTCAGGTAAATGCTACATGCTGGGATCTCATAAGCACTGATTATACCTATAGTTTTTGGCATTCCTCCTGTGTGCCTAGAGACATAACTTGAAGCCTTCTGCAGTCCACCAGTCAAGAGTGAGCACCTGTTGATCACTCAGACACAGGCAAGTGAAGAAGAGTGTGTAAAATGGATGATGTTATACCTATCAAATATATGTATTTGTGCATATACATAACATACACATAACTGTGCAAACCAACATGAGATTGACATCTAAAGGCCAATGATTTGATCAAGGCTTCACTCTTCAGAACTGCCTTAATAGCACATGTGCCAAAGAAGGTCTTTGAGATGAAATCTGGAGTATAAAAGAGAAATGGGGAATAGGGACCTACAGAAACCAGGACAAATCCAGCCCCAAGCTATCCTTAGGGAGTTTCCCACTTTCTCCCACACGGCTTCTGCCTTCTTCCTAGGGCTAGAAAAATTGGCCAAATACATTATCGGTACCGCTTTGAGTACAATTTTGTCTCTGAGTGTTTGTTGCTCAAACTTCTGGTTTGAGCAAGTATATTTGTCACTTATTTAAGGCCAAAGTTATAGACTTAAGCTTAAGACTATGTTCAGTTTAGTGAACCTTGCACCAGTTTTCTTCCCAGAGAGGCTCTGCAGGGTCAGCTCCTCTCAACTACCATGAAGTTCAGCAGCTAAGCAGCTATAGTAGACACGTATGAACTACCATGAGAATAGGTCACGTTCAAAACCCATATTTAATGCCTTTACCTTCTAAAGTAATATTTAGAAAATTAATTTAACTTTCAAATTCAGAACTTAAACCAGTAACAAAGCCAACAGGCTTGAGGAGTCCTGGCCAAGGATAAGCAAGGCCAAGTGCAGGTGCTTGCACCTGAGTTGAGGTGATCCTGATTATCAATACAGACTGAAGTGATCCTGATTATCAATACAGATTATCATGGGATCAGCTAATTGAGAGCATAAAAGGGGCTACTGCAAGCTGGAAGGGACTTTGAGCAACCTGACCTAGTGAAGAATGGAGGGGTTGGTGAACTAGATGACCCTTAAAGGTGCTTTCCAACCCAAAGTTTTTTATGCTTCTGTGAAATTAGAAGTAAATCTGACTTAGTTAATTACTGAAGTCTGCAGTCTAGCAAGAATTTTTGTTCTGGACTCTGCAGATTTTTGTTCTACATCTCCAGATGTAGAGAGAGAAACCCAAATTTTTAACTCTAGGGTTTTCCTAGGGTTTCACTCTTCATTGCTAATGTCTGTCTTTTAGGATTTAGGCACATTAACAACACATTAATCAGTGAGGCAGAAATAAAGAAATCAATGCTTTACAGAGAAATTGAACACTGGAAATACTATCAGTTGGCTGAGAAGCAGATGAGAAGCATGAGATTAACACTTAATCTTTGCACTTCTTATGATTTGTCAAAACATAAATAATGCTGCGTGATACAGACTTATTTACTGCACATCAGTCCTCAAAGCTGTTTTCTTGGGAAAACAGAAGCTAAAGTTACTTTAGCTTGCCTTTCCTAATCTTAGCAAATGCTTTGTTATCTACTTAATTTTTATAGTTCATTCTTTCTGGATGATAATACTTGGTCTCATGCTCTTTAGTTACAGAAGCACAGAACATCAGGGATTGGAAGGGACCTCGAGAGATCGACTAGTCCAATCCCCCTGCCAGAACAGGATCACCTAGACCAAGTCACACAGGAACATATCCAGGTGGGTTTTAAATGTCTCCAGAGAAGGAGACTCAGTTAATGACATGTTTTTTCTCTTGAGGCTTTTGTGTTGCTTTCTTTTTCTTGAGTGTGTTTCTCCTAAGGCCAGATGGGTATTTTGGTCCCCTGGGAGGAGAGGGAGAGAAAACTGATTGTGGAGCAGAGGAAAGAATGCAGGTAGTAGGGCAACCTTCTCTGGATCTGGTCTTTCATAGTAAACTGCTATTTTAAAAGGCAGTGTTCTTAAAGAAAATGTAATTCTGTAGGGTCAGCCCATGAGAGAAAGCTTCTCACCAGAAAACAGCACTCAAAATGTGCATTCTGTTTGTGCTAAACTTTTGTTCTAGAGGAAAACTTAAAAAAACCACATCACAGTGCCCTGTCTTATCAGGTTCTTTATGAAATACTTCACAATTTAGAATGACTTTTCAATTCAATATTTTTGGAATTTTTTTCATACTCACCGTGTCACATAATGGAGAGCCCTAAAAAGGTGCAATCAAAACAACATCTTGTCCTGCCAATACTGACACAACAAAACCACGCTGGCCACATAAAATAAATGGATTTGCAATTAACCTATTAAGAGGATAACCACCCTCCTACTCTAGTTCTCCATCACAGTCAAAGAAGTGTCAAGTTAAGTGCTCCTGCACTCCAGCACCTGTCTGCCCTCGTGCTACAGGCTGTGGAAAAAAAGCCAAAATATTCTCAGTGTCCTTTATCTTATGTCATTATCCCTGCACTGCCTCGGGTCATTAAAATAAATGTTTGGTGCTTGTGTCCATCTATTCTATTGTCAGTGATGAATGCACTTGCTTGATTTAATTGTGCATGCATTTTATAGCACCCATTGTATGTTTTCAGGTTTATTAAACAGGTGCTCGATCTTCTTTCAAAAAGCTGTAAGCATGGTATCTTTTGATTTTTTTTTGCTTTTAATAGCTTATTTTAGATAGAAGCTGTGCTTTTTGCTCAGTGCATAGTAAATACAAGTTAAACCTGGCTGCACTGTTTTGTTCCTGTGTGTGGAAGTCTCATATGCTCTCCATGCAGAGGGGAGATCAGATTTTGATATGCTTCAGGAAATGTGAACTTAACATTTATTCCTCCTCATTTTCTGGCTTCTTTTATGTCCTTCTCATGACATAGATTTAGGGGCATTTCTACCGCCTCATTTCTCCTAAATCCTACTCAATCTGTTTTGCTTCAGCCAATGATTTCCCCCAAAGGGCTTAGTTTTTTTCATTGACAACATTATTTGCACCCCTTGCCAAGATGCACACCCAGAAAAGTTACTGACCAAGGGAGAATGCAGTTAATGCATAAAGCTCTGCTGAGAAAGAGCAGGGTGGAGATGTGATGAAACCCTTTCTTCAGTCTATATTCTTCCTAGTAACAGAAGTGATTCATGCAGGTCTTGCTTCACCACAGAGGTCTGACTGGTGCCTGAGTGAGAAGACAAGAGCACACACTTGGACCTATTTATCCCCTACCCTGGCCTGCTGCTCCCTGTCTATCTCAATGAACACAGCATCCTCCTTCAGCAACTCATGACACAAGGCTTCTTCACTGGATAAAATCCATCTGGATTTTAAGACCCACCTGGATGTGTTCCTGTGTGACTTGGTCTGGGTGATCCTGCTGTGTCAGGGGGATTGGACTAGATGATCTTTCGAGGTCCCTTCCAATCCCTAAAGATTCTGTGATTCTCCCCACTTACTTTCAACTTCACACAGCTCCACACTTCCTGGTCTTCTTTCTGTCAGTACTAAAAGAGCCAAAAGTGCCAAAAGAGCTTTCATTGGTTTTTTTCAGGCTCATTTTACAAAACATTTGGATGAAATTCCAAGTTTACATCCTAAAGCTTGTGTGTGTGTACAGACTGAACTGAAATTCTGACCTCTGCTTTTAATCCGTTTGCTGAGTGGGTCACCCACTAGTATTACTGGAGAAATATTTTAATAAGCTGAGAAAATGGGATCAAGATCATCTTTATACTCTATTTTTTTTTCCCCCTGTTCATTTCCACTGAAAAGTTCTGACAAGGCTATAACTCTTAAGAATTATTGCTTAAGATAGCATTTCAGGTATTTAATAATGAAAGTGTTAATTTCTGTTGGCTCCACTTCAGTTCCTTCTATTATGTACAGAATTATCTTAAAATCATTTACCAGCTGTGCTATACACTGCTGAGTTCCACAAATAGGTCTAGAACAATCTTAAGCATATATTACTTTACTATCCTGAATTTATCTGAGAAAGTGAAAAGATCTGACTGGTGAGAGTACCAAGCTGTGGCAGATGCCTGCACTTGCTGTAAGATTTAAGATGTTTTGAGATGACTGTAAACCTGACCTCAGATATTATCAGCAAAATATATCCTGGTAGGCAAACAGTATCCTGATATCTGATGTTGATTAGGTATCAGTTTGGTTTCTCATGTCACCTCACTGACAGCAGAATAGCATCCAGCTGGGTCGGTGCTGGTAGCGCTGAAGCACGTTGCAGTAAGTCAAACTGCTGTTAAATCTGAAGAGAGCTGCTCGCGCAGAGCACAGGAGTGCTGACTGGAAATTAGGTTAATACTATAAAGACTTCCAATTGTTTGGAGAGGTCTACTGGCTTACGTGTCTGAGGAGCACCTAGCAAATGTCTAAAAGCTAGTGCAGGGTATTTTTAGCCAGTACACAACTGCAGAAAGTTGTGAGCATCTCATTGCAGCTCCAGTCAGAACCTGGGTTAGACATCCATCTCACATAGCGCTGTGTGTGTCTGGATTACTCTCCAGATGAGGTTTTCAGACAGACTTCTACATTTATCAGCTCTGCAGGGACAGCTCAGGAAGGAGGAAAAAAAAAAAGAGATACTATGTCTGTGATCACAGTCCAAATTCTGAAAGAAATGTGTTTTGTTGTGTGTTTCTGTCAGTGTGTCACAACACATCAGCCCTGCCGACGCGGTATCACTCCTGGAAGCCCTCATAAAGTGTCAAAGTACAAATGGTAACTCCTTTTTTCTTTATTAGAAGAAATATCTGTAGGTAACAAGTTAGTGTATTGTAGGCCAAAGGAGAGAATGGTTTTCCAGCTACAAGGCAAGGGCTTCTCATTTCTGCACATCAGCACTCTGACCCAACACAAAACATTTTACTCCTGTTATTAACACCATTCACAGACCACTGAAACTGCCTCCTGCAGATGGCTCTTTCTGAAAATATTGGCCAAAAGAGATGAAGGAGTCAGAGATCTCTTTTTATCTCTTTTGAAAGGTCTTCTGCTGCCAATGGAGCTGATGCGCTCAGACTACTCCATCATTTCAGTGATTACTTTGCATCATCACCTTCAAGATTTCGTCTGAAAACTCTTAGAACCATAGAATCATTAGGGATTGGAAGGGACCTAATCCTAATCTCTCCTAATGGAGAGATCATCTAGTCCAATCCCCCTGCCGCAGCAGGATCACCCAGACCAAGTCATACAGTCAGTCTGGGTTAGAAGGGACCACAGGATCATCCAGTTCCAACTCCCCCAGCACGGGCAGGGACACCCCACCCTAGATCAGGCTGGCCAGAGCCCCATCCAGACTGGCTTTAAACACCTCCAGGGATGGGGCCTCAACCACCTCCCTGGGCAACCCATTCCAGGCTCTCACCACTCTCATGGTGAAGAACTTCCTCCTCACATCCTCTCTAAATCTACCCATCTCCAGCTCTGCTCCATTCCCCCTAGTCCTGTGGCTACCTGACATCCTGAAAAGCCCCTCCCCTCTTCTAAACCTGTGGCCCAGTGTTGTCCCACAGACGTGTTGTCCCATGCAGGCTTCACAAACCAGCAGCAGTCTTTTGATTTCATTTTGGGAAATGGAGGGTAGATCTTCACACAATAGGTAGAAATGTTTTCTGAAGTAGTACTGCTCCCAGAGTAGTTTGTAGGTTACCTCCAAATACCACCCTTGCACGTTCAACTAGATTCAAGTGCAACTAGATGCATGACTGTTCCCAAATTTGAGTCTTCAGCTAGATAATCAATATGAAAACAAAAGAGCACAAAACAAGACATTTCACATGAAAAGTGAAAGAAATGAAATATCCATGGAGACTTCCCTTCTGTAATACAACCTGCACCTCCTAATCAGGTGCATAAACCATCAGTTCTTCTGAGACTGGGTCAGTAGGAAACAATATTGAGAAAGAAGGGCTGTGCAGGTGTTTTACTGCTGCATTTCTTGGTGGGTTTTTCAAAATTTAAGTGAACGACCCAAATATGATTTTAGTGTGTCCCCATATATGCAATTGCTGAAACACTTGTTAACAGTAAGCTGCATCAGGTCACACCTGGAGAACTTTCTTCATCTTCATACTTACAGCTGTACCTTCATCAATTAGATGATGCGTTCCCCAGCAACTGAATTACATCAATAACGTGAGGAAAACATATAGGAGGGTTTTTTTCACAGTAACCCAAAATATGATGTTTGTAGGTGAAAATATACTGTCACAAACATCTTCTGTCTTTTATCAGTGGCAGACAGTAGTTTTAAGAAAAGGCTACCAAGCACATCACTTCAGGTTTGTTTCTGTAACTCACAGTATATAAAGGCATGAGTGTGAGTGCAAAATGTTTTCATAACCTGCTCATCATCTGGCCTTTGGGGTTTTTTTCTACTGACAAGGGCTGATACTTTTTTATTATTATTTTGTCAAGTGTTATTGTTATCAGAGAAAAACACTGGTTTTAATGGAACTTGGAAAAAGGCATCTTTCAAAAATATTATTGAATGCAAAAGAAAATAAAACATTTATATAACAAATTATTACATTTTGGCCACTTTTTGTTATCTCTCAGTTCTGATTCATAGTCATAGGCAGTAAGGTAGGAGAAGCTAAAATAACACTCAGACAGAATCATTGATGCATTTACTTATTTACTATTTTTTTCAGTACACAGAGAATAGTGAATTTTTTCTTTTATACTGCATTTGTAGATGCCCTTGAAGAGAGAAGTTCAGGCTAATGAACATATAGCTAGTGGCTTGCATAGGGCTGCAGGCCAATAGATTTCTCTGTGTGGGTGGTCTTCATGCCTCTGAATAAATAGTTATTAGAGTTTAGCATCAGTTCCATACAACTATGCACTAAACTCAAACCCAGTGTTAGCATCTTCTGACACAGGCAGGTGCCCATTCTTGGTTGGCTTCTACTTTGTTCTAGGGCTGTTTTTCAGGTTCTGAGAAGGTAAAGAGGAGAAAACCTCTTTGTTGTCATATTTTACAGTATACAGTCTGAATATGTAGGATGTGTCAACAGAGAGGGTTGTAAAGAAAAAACTATGAGTCTGGAAGGTTTATGGATTGCCACTGAGACATGGGATTGTGGCCACAGGGCTTGTGGGCCAAACCTGGCACACATCTGATCAGTTTAAGTGTTGACAAAATGAGATAGCATCTGTCTGCACTCAGCCAGGCACATATATCCCAAACTGTGCATAGCCACTAATTATTTCAGTTAAAACCAATTATCAAATTAATTTCAAGGAAACAACCAGAAATTCCTGGCTAGTGAAGATGCCAGGCTCTGGTTAAACTATTTGAGAGGAATCTCTTAATGATTCATGGCAAAAGCTGGTTTTTTTCATATCCACAATGTTACAAAATACTAATTATCTCTGTGTTTGCAATAGAAATTAATGGCTGGGACATGCTCCTGTGCGACTTGGTCTCAAACTATTGCACCACTGAGTCATTCACAGCTTCAGCATTTAAATTCAGTCTTTGTCCAGGTAAATTCCCACTGGCTTGAACAGAAAGAACCACCTAAAAACCATGGAATTTCAATAATACTTCAGGTTGGTAAATGTTTGTGGAGCACTGTCTGTTGCATTTGGAAATGGCAGCTCTTTCCTCAACACAGAAACTATGAGGTGAATGTTGTGACCAGAGTGAAATTTTATGATGACCCTAAATTATGGTCAATTTTCTATGTTTCTCCTTGAATTTGAGTTTCCAGGTGCAAAGTACTGTCATTAAATCCAACTGAACGGGTTTCAAGGTATTTGTTTGACTCTGTACTGCGGTCCACTTTCCGGAGCCGATTAGGGTAATAACTTTTTTTAATATTATGCTTTCAGATTGCCAACTGCTCACTCTAATAGTAGCATGTAATTGACTTTCTCGAGGATCACCTCCCTTTATCACAAAGCACATCTGATTTTTATACTGGCTGAATGGGTAGGCAGTTGGCCCATCAGCATCCAAACACCAGCCTCCTTCCCAATGACAGACATCTTGCTTCCCTCTGGCACACGGTGATTTGGCACAAATGACCCGGCGTAAATTGGCAGCGAGTGTTATCCAAGGGAACGCAGTTCCTTTAGAAGCATCTGGAAGTTCTTCTCATTATTTTTGGCTTCTCATTATTTATTAGCTTGGAGAAGAGGAGTCTGAGGGGGGACCTCATTAATGTCTATAAATATGTGAGGGGTGGGTGTCAGGAGGATGGAACTGGGCTGTTCTCGGTGTCATGTAGTGATAG
>VXBP01008719.1:430865-583182 GCA_013400115.1 Rhinopomastus cyanomelas
GTAGGCGAAGTTTGCTTTTGTATGGCCAAAAATCAGGACAGTTGAGGTTGTATCTGAGCCCAGTTCTGTGTGTCAACAATCAACACTCTCCAAACAGATTTGGGGATCCAAGGCACTAGCAGGCTTCCTGGTCAAAATTATACTTGACAGACACATACATACATACACAATTATGTTGGCTCAGTGGGTAGAGCATGGGACTCTGAATTCCTGGGGTCATGGGTTTGAGCCCTATGTAGGACAACACATCTTGAGACAGTACTGTAGGCTGACCCTGGTCCAGCAGGGGTAGTTGGACTTGGATGATCTTTCGAGGTCCCTTCCAACCTCTAACATGCTGTGATATGTTATTAACAGCTTGATGCTGCACTTCTTCCTCTGCTGAAGAGAGATGTCAGCTCTTGCTGAGACATAGCACGTGTCCTTCATGGACAAGGGATTGGATCCCAGAATCAAGCCTGAAGCTGGGCTGGCTTTTCTGAGGTGAGATTTTTAAGGCAGTCTAAATCATGGTGATTTTCATAAAAACTGGGATGGGTTTTGAGTTCAGACCCTACCCTTATTCTTCTGGTGTTTGTTTTCCATTTCACAGAACCACAGAATTATCAAGGTTGGAAAGGACCTCCTAGATCACTGAGTTCAACCATACCCACCACAACAACCACCTAAATACCTGACTGATCAACAAACACAAAATAACTCCCTCCATGCCTGCCACCACAGCATGTCACAAAGAACCATGTCTGTGCGTTTCTTAAATACCTCCACGGACGGTGACTCAGCCACCCTCTGGGAATGCTCTTCCAGTGCCTCACCACTCTTTCTGTAAAAAATTTCCTCCTAATATCTAATCTAATCCTCCCCTGCCTTAACTACAGACCATTAATTTCACTCTTCTCTGAAAGGCTCACAGTACAACCAGTGGTAACTGTGATTGAAGAGAAGCTCAGAGCTTGGAGTGAAGAGACAGGAAGCAGAATCTGCATTTACGTCCAGTCCTCCACACCAGGATTTCAAATGACATTGGGTCTCCATGCTGAGGCCCATGAGGTGTGTATCTCAGATTAGATGTCCACCCTTACCCTTCATCTGCTGGACAAGGTTGCTAAGATTTGTCAGAAGCAATAAAGGAAACATAGGGCAGAAGCCAAGGATGTTAAGCAGCAGTTTATATTAAGAGCAGTTTGAGAAGCTCAGGACACATGAAGGACAAAGGCTGTACATCCCAAAGGTGTCTGAGCTGCTTGCTGACTCTTCTCGTACCCTTCAAGTGGCTCTGAAGTCCTCAATGTAATAATTTTGTTTGCTTTAAAGTAGTTTTGTTCTCCTGTATTGTTGTGGTTATGTAGCTGTGCAGTCCCATACAGTGAGCATGTCAGTTGTTGTCCCAGATCTAGTGCTGAGTCATGGACTTTGCTTTGTCATTGGACTCTAATGAGGAAGTTTGTGATAGGGAAACTGGGAGACAAGAAACACACTTCCAGTATCTCACCCAGCAGTGAGGTCATGTAAAGGGAAAGATGAAAGTGATGAGCTCAGAACGAAGCAGGGAAGCTACTTCTGTTTTCCAGCTGTTACATTTCTGGGTGGCTTCCAGAGCTTTGAAAAGAGCTCCAGGAGAGATAAAAGAGCTTCTGCTACAGATAGTGATTTTTAACCCTCCTAAGTCTTTGTACAAATGTGACAAAACTGACAGAAACTGACCTAACACTTCTTAGGAAGGCAACGGATTTCTTATTGTCACAACTTTTTCACTCGTTACTTTGGAATTTCAGGTGAAGCGACTCCTCACGGGTCCTAATGTTGGCAGTTTGTTGATATAACAGCAGACTTGAAACATATTTCATTTATAGTCTATTTAGAGTATTAGTTGAAAATTTTGAGCTGTCACCACACACCTGCCTTAGAACAAGAGGAACTGAGGTCAAATTGTGCCAGGGAGGTTCAGATTGGATATCAGGAAAAGCATCTTCACTGAAAGAGTGGTACAGGGAGGGTGTGGAAGCACCACCCCTGGAGCTGATCAAAAAGAGGTAGACATGGTGTTTCAGGAGATGATTTGGTGGTTGAGGTTTGTAGGGTAGATTGTTGGATTTGATGATCTTTGAGGTCTTTTCCAACCTCGATGATTCTCTAAAGGAATAGAAAAATATAAATTTGTGAGAAAATACTTCTCTGTCCTATTTGTCTGCTATTCTTTTCCATCACCCATCTCTGGTCCAAACCGCTTCTAGCTGGCTCTGCCTAGGATCTAACACTTGGGTAAGCAACAATGATGGAAAACATACTCAGGCAAAATCTTTTAGGCTGTGAAAGGACACACATAAGCAATGATTTAGAAATAAGGAACAATTTAGAAAGAATGTGGTGTTTGGGGAATTAAACAGAAAGGCAGTGAAAAGTATTTACTTATTTTAAGAAAACATTTTGAGAAGAAATAAAATGGTTCATGTGAGAAAATGCTAACACAGAGCAATTAATTATTTAGACAAATCAAGAGAAAAATCAAAATCCAATATATACACTCCTGCAGTGTGACTAATTTTTTGTATAGACATGTATTGTGTGACTGAGTGTCCACATTGGATCTGTGTAACTGTGTCCTATTTAGCTGGATTTAGAGTCCAAATGAGAACCACATACAGCAGTTTCATCTCCAGTTCTGTGCAAGCACGATGCAGAATGCAGATGCCTCAGCTTTACCTGGGAGTTCTGTTCATGCTTCACTTTGGGTCCAGACCCCAGTGCCTCAGGTGATAGCAGAGTATTGTTCTTGGTTCTGAAATTCCCATCCTTTGCAGTATCTGTGCCTAGATAATTTCTGAGACAAGGCAATACTGTTTGACACAGATTTTAATATATTCTTTTAATATGTGTTTTAATTATTCATGTCTTGGAAATATTTTACATGCAGCGTGTAGGTACTGAATTTAACTGTCTTCAGAGCTTATATAAATTAGTGTGGGGGTTTTTTTAATTAAGTATCCAAAAATCAACATTTTCATCAAGAATGCAGCTTGGCTTTTCCCTGTGATACAAATGGAGCAAACTGGGAAGAGTGGATGACTATATATTAGCATGTCCTCTGAACCACTGATCCTGGGTCCAGCAAGGATGGATCCAAAGAGCAAGCACTGATAAATGAAGACTAGTCCCATAGGATTTCCAAGTGGATATAATCCTGTGAGCACTAGGGAGGATTTGGGAAGATAACTCTTTAGGTTGTCTTTTGAGATCTCATCAAGCCTCAAGTACTCAACTCTAACCTGCAGTCAGCACTCTGCAGCCCTCGGGCTATTCATAAGTCTGATAATGTGCGTTTATATAAAACAGAACATCCCTGGACTGTGATCTCCTTATCTCTCCTCTGCTATCAGGACCATCTCAGTCACAACATTGTGCCACAATATATAAAAAACTTAAGGGGCAAGAAGTGGCCTAGGAAGAGAGAGGGTGAGTGCCACCATCACTCAAGGACATTGAGGTGCTTGAGCGTGTCCAGAGAAGGTCAACGAGGCTGGTGAGAGGCCTTGAGCACAAGCCCTATGAGGAGAGGCTGAGGGAGCTGGGATTGTTTAGCCTGGAGAAGAGGAGGCTCAGGGGAGACCTTATTGCTGTCTACAACTACCTGAGGGGTGGTTGTGGCCAGGAGGAGGTTGCTCTCTTCTCTCAGGCAGCCAGCACCACAACAAGAGGACAGAGCCTCAAGCTGCGCCAGGGGAAATTTAGGCTTGAGGTGAGGAGAAAGTTCTTCACTGAGAGAGTCATTGGCCACTGGAATGGCCTGCCCAGGGAGGTGGTGGAATTGCCATCCCTGGAGCTGTTCAAGGCAGGATTGGATGTGGCACTTGGTGCCACGGTCTAGCCTTGAGCTCTGTGGTAACAGGTTGGACTTGATGATCTGTGAGGTCTCTTCCAACCTTGGTAATACTGTGATACCACCTTGTCCTTGGTTTCTAATGGGGAGTAAGAGCAGTGAAAACTTCTTCTCTGATGTAACCACCCTTATGGAGAGACAGAAAAAAATCACATTAGTGATAATTTTAACTTCTTAAATATCCATTAACATCTGTGGTGATGGTGATTTGGTGGTGAAGTTTAGTTTAGTCATTACTGGGATAGGAATAAAGTCATTAAGGCTACTGCCAGTTTTGCCCCAGGGAGAATGCACACAATATTTGCAGTTGATATGGAGGGAGATGAGCGTTGGTGAGTGAAAAGACACCTGTGAGAGAGGAAGGAGCCCTTGCCCATTAAAAAGTTCTTCAGATCCTCTTTGTTATATTTATCTCTATAGCAACACAAGGCCTTCACATTTCAGGAATTTTCCTGGGTTTTATGTTAATGCCTTAAACCCTCTGCTTAAAAATTGCATTTAAATACAAACTGCATTTGAATTCAAACTTCTTTAAAAGCAAATCCAGCACTTCAAATTAGCTAGCCTTTTCTTCTTATTCCTTTTTGAAGGATTTTTGGGGAAGAGTCTCTTAGGCAACCTGACATTTCACTCTGCTGTGTGGCAGCTCTAGCTTGCTGTCTGCAGGCTTAGCTGCATCCGTGGGTTTTCTGGATTGTGAGTGAAGTGCCAGAAGCAGCTTGTTAACAAAGGAGTTAATGGAGCAATTTTCACAGAATACACTATTTTCCAACAGTGTCATTTCCAAGAGCGTGTTTTCAATCCCATGTCTGTTCTGGTTTAGAGGCATAACTGCTAAAACTATTCCCTTTCCAGCCAAAAGATTATAACTAACAATACATGCTTCAGTAGCCACACAGAAGGGCTTGTTAAAGGCAGCGTAAGACCACCTCTGATTTTGTTATTCTTTGATTTACATATTCCCTTCAGCTCCGACGTGCTCTGTCTTCGTGGGGCTCTCTGACAGGGCTTCTTGCTACTCAGTTTGCAAAAGCTTCCTACAATTTTTGAGCTGTGATTTTTCAGAAATATTTTACTCATGCTTACAACTGAAAAATAATTGATTACCTGGTCTTTATCACACCAAGAGGTTGCAGAAATATTCTGTTGTGTTGACTACGGACTAAGCCTTCCTGTACAACACAGACTGTTCATATTTCAGGCGTCCAGCCAGGACCAGTTGCAATAAACCAGAGATAAGCTAACAAATTTATTTTTAAAATTATGTTGTATATTGATTTTTGTTCTTATTAAATTTACTGAGAGTAGGAGGAAAACCTCACATGTTTGGTCTCTTGAGGAAGCACAATTTACAGTTCTGTAAGTGGGGGTACATTTCCATCGTTGTTTTGCTCACGTAGAGGTGTTAAGGAAGGGCAGCAGCAGCTTGTGTCACAGGAACTGAAAAGCACATGTGATCCATAAAGCACATGAGAAGGCTGAGGCAGAACGAGGATAAAAATAACAATAATTCATGATTAGAGCTTCCAGAATGCTGCTAGCAAACAGGTGGCTGACTCCTCTCTGAAGTGTGCTCTTTGCTTCTGGGAACGTGGCAGTTCCTCAGAAGTACTCTCAATTTTAGAAGCTGTAGTGATGGTTTCAGATTATTTCGTGCTGTTCTCCTTCCCACCACTAAAACTGCTTTCACTCTGTTTCAATTCGTGGAAGTCTCCTGTGCTTTGCTTCTTGGGTTATAGACAGGTGAGAGATTCAGAAAAAAATTCACCAAGGTGTGAGTGGGAACATTTCCTCTAGAGTGTTGAGGATTTTATTTCCTCTTATCTCGTGGTTTTCAGTTCTTTTATTTTAGCTACATGAAAGATGAAATAGAGATGTGTTCAGAGAACATTTCAGTCTGCCCATGCTGCAGGGAGTGTCTGATCATCATGTTATAACTCACAACAGAAGCAGCTTGTGTTTTCAATACATTTAGAATAAATTTTTGGGGTGCTATTTTTTAATTTAATTCTTACCATGATCAAGTGTTAATGTAGAAATGGCTGGGAAACAAAGAATGAATTTTTACAAATGGAATTTTAAATACTTCTTGATACTTCTGTCCTGGAGCAGTTCAATAAATCAACATCACATACACAAAGGAATCAAAACCACTTTCTTGTCGGGGAAAAAATTGCCCAGCTGTTTCTAGGCATTTCCTTCAACTCTATGAAAATAGCCCAACACATGGATATCAAGAGACTTCTATATTCCAAGATCATGATGATGTATAGGACTGTATAGTTTAGACTTAAATCCAGTTAATAGGGAACACAGATGCACCAAGGATTCTTCTCACTGCTGCAAAAGACTAATGTGTTAATCTTGCCGGCATAAATCAATTTCTTCAGTTAAAGCAAAACCCCGCAGGTGCGATGATGTATTGACAGAGAGACTGAAGGCTCTTTCTGCCACTCGGAGCAATATGGCTGTTGATGAACCACAAACAATAGTCTCTCTCTTCTTGTTTTTTCGAGTAAACTAATAATGATAACCTCCTAGGAAGATAAGTGATCAAATGATGATGCAGATTCTTCATTCAAAATATGCCGCTCTCCAAAAATATTCCTAAATACAGTAAGAAAATCTTACCCTTATTTTGGCCTAGAGTGAGATGATCACATCGGAGGAACAGCACTGGTGTCTCTCTCTCTACAGGTTGTGTGTGTTGTGTTCTGACAAACAAAAGAGGATTCCTACCCAAAGAACTTCTTCCACTTATAAAAGTATAATTAAAACAAATCCAAGAAGTGCCTCAATAGTTTTATGGATCACATTTAATGGAGAATTGATCCTGCTTTTAAGAAAGTTCTAAAACCAGAGTTTTTCCAATAAAAGCAAAATCTGTGGTCTTTCCCTGAGTGGTAAACAATAGAGGCTGTAATGAGTCACCCTCTCTTTGGTTTTATTATTGCTTTCTATCTTCCCATCTAAAAGCTCTTAGCATCATAATTACCTCTTCTGGCTTTTGCAAAATGTCACCGCTCTTACTTAGCCAACAAATCACTTCACACAGGGTTACAACTCCAATTTTAAATGCTGTATTAATAGGTGAAATATCTGACAGGCTGAATTATGAGCTTGGCCACAAATTGGTCTCCCTTTTGGCCTTTTCTAGATTTGCTGTTACTTTGGGAAGTAAGAAAGAGATCTGTAGCCAGAGACACCTACATCCAAAGGCATGCCTACTAGGAGGGGTCTTAGGCTGTCATTCAAGACCTTTTCCTGACACCTAAACTCTCTAGTTAACCCATCACTTTCTTGTGTTGTAGTTAGTCTTATTGGTTTATAGCTTCTGTAAACATGATGAGCTCACACACAGAAGTATAGTTTGAAAGCAGAGGTAAAACAGTGTTAAATTAACTGTTACACCCAAGTAAGGAAGAAAAACTGTCAGCCACAAATCTCATCGAGGGACTCCAAACAAGTATACCTGGGGTTTTTTTCCAGCTGTCACTGGTAGGCTTAAAAACTGAGTTATTTCTACAAACAAAATCAGTACTCTCCCAAAGAGAACAGAATTATTTCTCTTCACTCAACACTTCATTCACATAGGTCACTAGAGCATCTGGCTTTCATTCTTCTTACCTAAATGCACAAAAGTTTTCCAAAGTCCATCAGAAAGTAATATATAGAGGCATAGTTTGATTTGAGTTGGAAGGGACCTTGAAGACCCCCTAGTTCCCATTACCCTGCTATGGGTAGTGACAGCTCCCACTAGGGCAAGTTGTTGAAAGTCCCATGGAACCTGGTCTGAGCAATTTCACGGATAAGGCATCCATCATTTATCTAGGCAACATCTTCCAATGTTACACCATCCTCGTAGAAATAAGTTCTTCCTTATGTCTCAACTAAATCTACCCTTTTTCAGCTTAAAGCCATTTATTCCTTGTCCTATCAATAAATATCCCTATAAAAGGACCTGGAGGGCTCCAGCTTTATTGTAGGTACCCTTTAGGTACTGTTAGGTTGCCATAAGGTGTCCCTGGAGCCTTCTCTTCTCCAGTGTGAACAACCCCAGCTTTATCAGTCGTCTTAGCAACAGTGCTCCAGACATCTGATCATCTTCATGGTCTTCATCTGGATTAACTCCAACAGGTCTATGTCCTCTTTATGTTGGGAAGTGCAGAGCAGAACCGAGGACTCTCAGTGTTATCTCACAAGATTCTGTCCCCTCATCTGCAGAACCACCTCCCTCAGTGCAGTGGTCAAGATTCTTCTGACGCAGTCTAGGCTATAATCTCGGTGTAAGTAGTGGTCACACAAAACTTTCACTCCGATGAAGCTGATTTTTTGCGCTCTAACACCTGATGCTCAGCTTCTCATCATTTATGTAGCTTGAACTTCTTCCCTTCATCTGCTCATGAAGTTTTTTTGGCTGCCTCAGATAAACAAAGGGCTGTCCTGCTATGACAGGCAAGATGTGTGAACTGTCACTTTCTGTTAGCAAAGAGCTCTTTTCCAAGATCAGAACATTTTCCATCCACGGGATCTGTATTTCATCCCCGAGAAATGCCTTCCAACATGAACGTAATTATGCAGTTCTGGTGTGCCATCCTTTTCATGGAACAAGATGATGTGTTGATGAAGTACTCTGTGGGACTGCCAACATGACAGACTGCAGTTATTTAGTATGAACAGAACAAAAGCTCCTCATCAGAGCGCTGATCTGATCCTCCATGTGGTCTACACCACGAATACTTAAAACACTAACATTAGGAAGAAAATCAAAAGTTAAACTTAAAAATTACTCTGTACAAATGGAATAAAAAGTTGGGGTGTTTTTGTCATAATATTTTAGAAACCATAAGATTACATCATCCAAAGAAAAGGCCATCTTTTAGTGGAATGAATCTGAAGTCACACATACATTGAACTGTATTAATATGGACTGAAAATATTATGTCCTCTACATGATATTTACAGACTGCAACTACCTAACAAGGAATTTAAATGGAACTGGGAGCTTAACAACCTACTTGAATAACCATCAGATGATTGAAGGTTGATTTTTATTGTTTAGGGTTTTGATTTTGTCTAGGATCTGAAACAGGCAGCTCGTAAGAGAAATAAAATGGATTCTAGGACCTGATCCATTTGAAAACATTTAAGGAAATTGAAAGCTTCCTCCCAGCTTAGTAGTTCTTTGTCTTTAGAGCTGTACTTTTCTAGAGAGTAGGGTAGAGAGTTTTCTTTGTTTTTCTTCTTTGGGATCCTGATTTTGCAATTCTTGGAGTGTGGTCATCTGAAAACTGGTCAGTTAATCTAGACTAGTGAGTGGTTTGAAGGTGTAGGACCACGGTTTATAACACAAAGGAAATTTACAAGCACTCTCATTCCCACTGATACCTTTTAAAATTTTGTGGTTTTATCAGTTGTAGAATTTTAATACAAGTGTCTTGATAACTCAGATTCAGGAGATTAATTTGATTTTTTAACAGTCTCAGGTCTGAGATCCAGCATTTTTATGAGCATTGCTATGGAAAACACTCTGAGGAGATAATCAGTTTATAGCCCCCACAGCAGAAAAAACCTTAAAATTCTCCTAAGAACAGAGTGAAAAATTTCTATGGAGATACATCTTTTATTAATTTATGAAAGAGGCTTTGCTGTTTAGAGAGTTGAAAAATTAATTAGAATACTATCAAGCATGTATGAATTCAATTATTCTTTTGTGCTTAGATAGGTGAAGTACCTCTAGTGTTGTTTAAATATGAAAGCAAAAACAAAAACACATGGGCACACATGCTAATATTTATCCTCAGCAAGGAAAATTATTTCAAAATATTTCCTGGCTTTCTTTTCCCAAAGATGCTAAATGTGTTTAATTTGCAAAGCCACTGCAATTCATCTGAATTCTGATTTCAGAGAGCCACTCACATACTCTGTGTGGTACAAAAGCATGATCATGAAGAAGCCTATGGCTGGGCACGTAGCAGGGATCTGCTTATTTGTGATGATACTGGTGGAAGCTTGATGTTTCTCCTGAAAGCCTAACAACGACAGTTTCGAATGACAAGCATGATGCTCTCATATTTTGCAGTGTCTATTCAGACAGGTAAACATTTTGGGGTCAGCAAAACATTTTATAACATAGTTGAGGCTTCTTTCTTCTCTTCTTATTTCCTGGTACACTTCAACTACATTTAAAATTGTATCCATCCTCTTTTCTCCATTTTGGACTTGAGGTTTGCTTCCATCAAGAGCAAAATAGATTCTGTAGTCATAATCTATTATTATTATGACTACTTAATCTATTTTGTAGATAGTTTACATGACTACAGTTCAATGCTTTGTAATACAATGATCAAACTATGGCTGTCTCTGGCTCTCCCAAATATATTGAACATCTCAAGTATGTTGTCCATCTTTGAGGTCTTCATAAGCATGTGGCACCGGCTGCTTGGTCAAGACACTAAGATTGATGAGCTTCTCCGTGTTTCCACATACTTTCATGTTTTTTTGGTGCAGGATGTTAGAGATAGATGACCAACCTGAACTGCACACATTATAGACAGGTGGATTAGAAGGTCTGTTTCAGGGCAGCCTGTTTGTATCTACAAACTCTCATTAGGACAGTGAATTCCCAATTCATGCTGAAATTCATTTATGGATATGTTTGAAATGATTGCTTCGAAACTTCTGAAGCAGACATCATGGATCTGAATCAGGTGATGTGTGATGTTCTGGTCTCCATCTCCTATATACTGAGGAATGAAATCAATTACTGGGAAAAAATGAGAAAAAAAATCCCAATTAAAATGCAGATTAACCTAAGAGCTGTTTGACTTCATTCACTGTCTTTGGCTACTTGATGATACAGACAACCTTTCTCTCTCACAGGACAGCATGCTATTACTTTTTTGTCCTAATCACTTTAATTTTGGGTTGTTCTAGAGAATAACCAAGAGAAACAGGCAATGTAGTTGAGGGCTTCCTTGATATACAACATACAGACATAATGTTCTCCTACTATGTTTCAAGAAACCACCCAAGGAAAGATTATCCTTTCCCAACAGTTTCAAAATCTTTTCAGCTTTTACTTAACATAAAGGTTTTTGCATGTGTTTATCCTTAGAGCTGCATCACAGTGCTTTCTCAAACTTTGCCCTGGTGTGCTCCATTCCTAACTTCCTGAACTGCTCTCTCACAGCTACAAACCTTAACAATAGCAACCAAGAGCAATAACTTCAGCTCCCCACCCCTTCAAGACACAACTCTTGATCTCTAACTGTTTTAAGTCTGCATTTACATAAGAGAATATGACCCAAACATAATTATCCTAGCTGAAAATGAGATTCCTAATGATAACATAAAAACAACAGGAATTAACCACCACCAGCCACATCTTTTGAGAACATTGCAACTAATATTTAGGTTAAAAGACCTAAAGTTTTCCTTAGACTTTGTCCTTCTATTTGGTCATATGAACCTGTGTGTGTGAAAACAGAGACTTTGATTTCATAAAGAATTGTAATTCCTAATTATGACTGCTTAAATTAGCACTTAAGCCCCTGATCTCAGTCAAGTTAAGTAAGGACAGTTAGATTATTAGAAATATTTATCCATTAAGGACACTGCAATATGATGTAAGGAATTTATCATATTTTAGCAATTTATCTCTTTTTTCATCAATCAGATTAATTTTTTTGCATGTATGCAGTCAGACTCACAGTAAATACCATTGCTATGCTTAAACTGGAGTCAGCTCCTTCTAAAGAAACTGTTCTTATCACTGTTTATAGTCTCTTATAAATAGAGGAGGTTGAAATTTTGGCTTATGTGAATGACAGACAAAATCTTAACCTAGAGGCATTTATACTGCAAACAAACTGGAGTGTATGAATTGTTCTGGGGATTTCATAAACCAAAGGATCACAGAATATCTTTGGTTGGAAGAGACTTTAAGATCAAGTCCAACCTTAGACCCAGCATTGCCAGGGCATCACTAAACCATGGCCCTAAGCCACATCATTTGTAGGGCAAATAAAAGACTTGGAGGCAGTGGTGATCTGCTGCTGTTTTAGGAAGGCACATTTCTGCTGCAAAGTGCAGGGAGTTGTTTGAGTCTTTTTAAAGAAGACTTTACTGGAATATTATGGGATTGGAATACAAGTCCATTCGACACTCACTAAGCTTCCAGCCACCTCTGCTGTCACTTGAATTCAATAGATTACTGAATCCAGGACAAGGGGTCATGGGCATGAGCTGAAACATAAGATAATCCATCTGAAAATAAGACAACACTTTTTCACTGTGTTGAGAACTAGCACAGGTTCCTGAGTGAGAATGTGGGGCTTCCGTCACTGGTGATACTCAAACCTCAGTTGGACCTGATCCTGAGCAACTTGCTCTGGCTGAACTTGCTTGAGAGTCTCCAGAGGTATCTTCCAGCCTCTCATTTTATGAAGTCACTAATTAAGCTTACAGATGCTTCAATGACTCCTGAGTTTATCCATAACTCTTCAAGTTCTGAGTAGATAGCTGGCTTGCTCCACCCCACAATTAGGAGCTTAGTTTTGATTCTTTGCCTGAGGGCTTTTGTATCTACATCTCTAACTCCTAGGCTGACTATGGTCCACTTTTCATAAAACAACAATGAATACATTAGAACAAACAATATCAAAAGATGATTGTGAGAGTACACAGGTCTAGAAGTCTTCAAAGTCACAGTTTCAGTGTTTGCCTTCTGACAGTGGAGGTTCTGTGTACATGGGATCCATCTGTTGCAAGCCTTTCCTCATCGGCAGACTTCTACTGCATCCCTCTCCAGATCAAGGAACTGGGCTTGCATCCCTGTTCTCCTTCAACTCCATGTCTTTCCTTGGCATTTCTGTAACTCAGAAGGAATGTTGTTCCTGGATTTTGCATCCCACTATGAGCTACCCACTCTTTTTCAGTGCTGTGCAGAGCCTGACCTAGAGATACGTTCACCAGACTTCATTGCCTAATGGGGACAAGCTGCTGGGCTTAGCAGCCCAGTGCTCAAATTCATCTGTGAATTGAGCCTTTGGGCAACATAGGAAGGACAGTAAAAATTTGTAGCAGATGCAGCTGGCCTAAATGGACTGCCTCTGTTCCTCTATTTCCTCAGCTGAAAATCAAGTTATTTTGTGTTAGAATTTTTTTGTGTAAGATGCCAAAATACTGAAGTAATTTTTAATTATCAAATGAAAGCAGAAGCCTGTAGATGTGTAAAAAATATCTTTGAAATAGGTGCAGTATATATGTAGCAGGACATCCAAGCAGTTTGCTTGTACTTGGTGTTTTGAATTTTTTATATAACTAGAGAGATCACTTCATGTTGACAAGCTTGCTGTTGATTAACCTGAGCCATGAAGTAACAGATCCAGAGAAGATGAGATGATAAAAACTTTAAATCCCTAGCAGAAGGCTGGATAAAACCTCTTTATTGTCTAAGGCATACCTGCAAGTTAACTAATTGTGAAGTGATAATAAATGATTTAATTATTTCCCATCTGTTAGGAATTCAATTAGATTCTGTTGGGTTTGCATAGCTGCAGTCCTTTCATCGCTCTGCTTTGCATCCCCTACCCCGTCTGAAGCCCTAGAGTTAAGCTATGTTATTATGCCCTGAGGTGGGCACAGGAGAGTGCTTTAAGAGCTCTTTTTCTCCCTGAAATCCATCACGCCTCTAATCCTACCACTGCATTTGCAGCATCTTTTCAACATCATAACTACCACATCTGTTTAGTCTGAGCAAAAGCACCACAAACCAACACTGCCTGTATTGCTTTGTAGTCCAAATTATGATAGGAAAAAATGTGGAGGGTTTTGAAGTGAAGGTTTAACAGTACAATAAGTGCATTCAAAAACTTTCAGCATCAGCTTCAAATTAAAGTTTTGGGAGTGGAGGTCATCTCCATTTACAGTTCTACTGTGTTGTTGTAAGACACTGAAAAATCTGTCATTTTTTCTAAGGCAACTGGGAGAAAGAAATTTAGCTAAGACAGAAAGATGAGTCCAAGAAAGTTTGGCTCAAAAGCCCTGGTTCCCTGTCATTTGATGCCTCATCAATGAAAGACAAGGGGATGCCTCTTGCCTCTGCCTGGGATGATATGTTCATCCAGCACAGAGGGCAAAAGCAGAAGTAAACACTGTCACCATGAATTTACGATAGCGAGGCAATATTTACAGTTAGCATGCTCTGCTCTGTATTTGTTGTTTGCAGGGGGATTTATATTTCCAGCTGTACATCTCTTGATACAAGTAAGGAAGATCTTTGTGTTTCACTTTGTTTTACACTGTCACTTTAACCTGTGTTTAAGCAGCTGTCTCTTCTTTGCCTCGATGAAATACCCTAATTAGTTTTGTGACCCAACTGCATGAACTACACAATCATATTAGCTCTTGGATTAATTTATTTAGGCTTAAGTAAACCAAACAGAGATGTTATCTTTACTTCAAACTGTCTTTTGATATTGTATTTGCCTTTGAAACTACACAGCAAGTTCTCCTAGAAGGGCAAAAAAAAATCATTATAATCTTTTTCAGCTCTATGACTGCTCTTCACTCAGACGTGAAGAGCCTCAGGTGACATGACTTAGGCCAATTGTTTCACTTATCACAAGCAGGTAACATAAGCCCTCGACAAATCTCTCTGCGTGGTTGGTTTTGACCTCTTATTGAACGTTTGTCAATTGTCGCTTCGACTCACAGCCCTACATTTAGAGGTCTAAGAAATATTGCTTTGCTGGGGTAGATTCATATTGACACAGTTGGGGTTTTTCCAGCAGTGTGTAATGTCATCAACTTTAGGCTGTGCTGACCTCGTGATTTTAGTACGTACGAATATAACACTAGAGAGAGGACAAGGGCAAGGAGCAGACCTTTGTAAAATATTTCATACCGTGCTGTTTATGCTGCACACCTAACTAAATGTTTTAGCCTCTGCTTTATACATGTAGACTTAAGACCAAAAGACTTAAGACTTGCATGCACACAATGATGCAAAAAAGAAGTGTACATGCATTTTCTGCTTTGGTAATCCCATTTATTAACCCTGCACGAAGTGACATTACACCCTTTGAAGATCCTTGTTGGGGAATGTTTCCTTGCGTGGAAGCTGTGCAGTGAATCTGGTGGAAGTACCCAAGTTGTAATTTAGTCAATCTCCTCTTCCTACCCACAGTGTAAGAGACAGAAGGAACATGTGGTGATGGCTCAGAGCAAGAGTGACAGGCATGTGATAGTGGCCTTGGCTCAGTGGCATAAACTAGAGCAGAACCATCTCTGCTTTAACGTGCACTGAGAATGTTCAGTCATGGGTCACAGATCAGGGAGTTACAAATGGCTCTTTGACACCAGTCTGTTTCACTAGAGTGAAATAAAACTCAGACACACTGGAAAATGAGGCCAGACTACAGTGGTATAAAGACATCTATCATTCCACATTTCCAGAAGAAAACTATAGAATAAGATAACATATATGTAGTCTTCATAGGAGAAACATTTTTCATGTGGTAAACCTCTTTGAAAAAATGTTTAATGCATATTTGGCCATTTTCTTCCTCTTTTTTACTCATTCTGGATTTAGTTTTCCAAACCTCTGATCCTCTTCAAACAAACAAATACTAGACAGTAACTATTAAAAAAATGCAGCTATTTGTTGAAGAAGTGTTTACTGTGTTCTTGATATGTTCTAAATCCTTTGCCCACTCATAGTCAGGCGGGTAGTAAAAGCTTCTACCTGGAGCTTCACTTTCATTCTGTCAAATCATGATTTCTGGTGTCTGTTGAGATTTTACGGTAAGATGTGGACTGGTCCTTCAGAACTCAATGTTTATATTGCAGCTCGTGCAAAGCTGAAAACAAACCTATGCAGCAATACCACACTCACTGAACTAAAGCCTCTTTTTGGAACAGTTTGTGCTTTTCCTGTGTTCAAGAAGGATGCACAACGATGCAGTAAGACAGTGAGCCACCAACATGTTCAAGAGTGGCCAGAGGGCAGACTCTGTGCCGGTGGCTGCGTTGCTTCTCATTCCCATGGTGCACCCCAGGCAGTGGGCAGGAGGGTGTTCCAGCCCCTACCAGTACCTTGGTGGTCTCACTGGACAGAGAGAGCAAAACGTGCCACTCAGACACATCAGGGACATGCTGGAAAATCCTGAAGACTCTGGGAACATGTTGGTTTTGTGGGATCATTTTTTGTTGATTTGAGTTTATAGTTTGCTGTTTGAAATTTAGAGGGGATTTATCCATTTCCAAGCTACATGCTTAAGAATCAAGGTAACACTATCAAGAAAGAGTCAACAATCATAAAGCGTTCTTATGAAATGCTTTGTTTCTCACCTTTGGTGGGTGTCAGGAGGATGGAGCCAGGCTCTTCTCAGTGTCTTCTAGTGATAGGATGAGGGGCAATGGGTGTGAGCTGGAACATAGGAGGTTCCACATCAATATGAGAAGGAACTTCTTCACGGTGAGGGTGATGGAGCACTGGAACAGGCTGCCCAGGGGGGTTGTGGAGTCTCCTCACTGGGGACATTTAAAACCCACCTGGATGTGTTCCTGTGAGACTTGGTCTAGATGATCCTGCTGTGTCAGGAGGATTGGACTGGATGATCTTTCGAGGTCCCTGCCAATCCCTAATGATTCTATGGTTCTCTGTACAGAATTTCCCAGGAAGTGAGTATTCCTGCAGCCTCTCCGTGTCTCATCTAAAACCAGCAAATAAACAAAAAGCTTGAATGGATTGACAAGAATTCTGTGACTTATGCCAAACTCAACTCGTATTGAATTTGCTGTTAAGAAGTATAAGCTACCAATTCCTGTGCTTATGAACTTGAGACCATTCTCTGATCCAGTCTAAACACAACTTTGTTTGCACTGATTCACTAACGTTCTGAGATTGCCCGTGTGCTTTCCTGAATTCCCTCAGCAGGTGAAACTGCTTGCTGAGCTGCACAAAATCATGCTGGGAAATAGCTGTGCCACGAAGGTCTTGCCAGTATTTATTCAATGTTATGTTACTGCTCGAAAATGAAAAGCAGTAATATTTAAAACGCAGCCAATGCGATGATGACCTATAAAAGCAAAAGGAAAGGCTGTGTAACAAATGAAACTATAACTTACATGCTGATTTTGATGTCATTGTTTCTACCCCTACAGCAGCAGCTCCCTTTGTGGGTTTGCAAACCATAAACACTATGTTAGTTTTATTTCCCTTTCTCTAGTAATGGGTCTCTCTCTAACCGCTGGCACGCTCTCTCATTAAAGCCTGTGGTCCCTGCACTGCTGAAGGTGGTGCTTTTGAATCACGAAGGCAGATCTTTGAGAAAATTCCTGTATCAGCCACAAGAACTATGTCTGGAAGATACACGAATAATTCTCAGATGGTTAATGTGACTCCTTTTTGCTGTAAAGTATGAAATTCACATCAACTGAAACTTTACCTGACTAGCAATGGAATTTTAATTCTCTAAAATGACTTTAAGCTGGTTTAGCCTTTGCGTACTCACTTCAAAACTGGCATTGATAACAACCACAGGGCTTGGTTCATGCTGGTACTGTGCAGCTATTAAGCTAAGGAAGTGTGGATAAACATGCTAGAAGTTGTCAGGCACTCATCAGGTGTTTGAAGTATGGCGAAACCATGCTTTAATAAGCCTGACTTCCTGGAACTGTACATCTCCCCAGGATGTGTCCAAAGAGTGATGCAAACACCCACCTGCCTGACTTCTGCATGTCCCTGTGGACTGAAGCTTGTTATGTATTGTTTGTGCTAAAACTGCAAATTAAAGCCCAGCATGTGTAATGAGAACACACTTGCCCTGAAGTGTTTACAGTGAGATGCAGAGCCAGGGAGCTGAAAGTCTTGCTCAGTGTCAGAGGCATCTCTTCTCTCATTGACATCACACCCCAGCGAGCCTGGTCACTGTAGAATTTCCTGAGAGTGCTCTAACGTCCCTGAGCTTGGTAAGGAATGAGTGCTACTTGTGAATAAAACATGAAGGAGATTTTCAGGTTAGATTTAAGATTTCTAAAGCATATAATCCGCTCCCAAAGAATGGCAGAATAGCTGTGAAGAGGGATGGGTGTCAGGAGGATGGAGCCAGGCTCTCCTCAAAGTCATCTGGTGATAGGACAAGGGGCAATGGGTGTAAACTGGAACACAGGAGGTTCCATATAAATATCAGAAGGACCTTCTTCCCAGTGAGGGTGACAGAGCACTGGAACAGGCTACCCAGGGGGGTTGCGGAGTCTCCTTCTCTGGGGATGTTTAAAACCTGCCTGGATGTTTCTTGTGAGACCTGGTGATCCTGCTGAAGTGGGGGGATTGGACTAGATGATCTTTCAAGGTCCCTTCCAATCCCTAATGATTCTGTGATTCTATGATTCTAAATCATATAGTCCAACACCCTGGTCAAAGCAGGATCAGCTAGAGAAGGTTGCTCAGGGAAGTGTATCATGACGTTTCAAATATCTATGAAGATGGAGATGCCAGAGCATCTCTGGGAAACTTGTTTCAGTGTAATAACCACCTTCAGAAACCGAACCAAACCACACCACACCAAACCAAACCACACAAACCAAACCAACATTTTCTCATTTTAAAAAGAATTTTATTTATTTCAGTTTATGACCACTGACTCCCATGGGCAGATTCATGTCTTTATCTTCTTTCATCCATCCTCCACCACCTGGTACTTAAACACATTGATCAAATCAACCTGGAGCCTTCTATTCTCCAGGCTGAAAAATCCCATCTCTCTGAGACCCTTTCACTGGCCTCATTCCTGTATGCCCAGGTCTGTCTTGTCCTCAGGAGCCCTGCAGTAGACCCAGCACTCCAGATGGGTCTTACTAGCACTGAACTCTGTTCTCTTCCCTCATCCAATAAGTAAGTCACTTTAGGAGTTGTCATATTAGTAAAAGGTGAATTCTTCATAAATTCATGCTGGCTACTGGAAAGTATCTTCTTATCCTTCGTGCATTTATAAATTCATTCCAGGATTATTTGCTCCATCACCTCCCTAGGACCTGAAGAAAGACCAAGAGCCTATATATCCCAGATCATCCTCCTTGCCTTTTTTGAAAGTAGGTGTGATATTTACTTTCCTACAGTGCTCAGCATCCTCCTCTTGGATCATAGAATCATAGAATCAGAGATAATTAAGAGTGGCTTCACAATGATGTTTGCAAGCTCTCTCAGCACTTGAATAGTCTGAAGAATGGACAAATCATCCCAGTTACCAGTTTGATATATTTGTTCTCTTAGTTCTGCCTTCTGAAGTCGATTGCTCCTGAAAAATGCATTTCTATCAGGAGAGCTACCTCAGAAACTCACAAAATTGGAGAAATAGACAAAGGGCTGTGCTGTCACCGGTTGATTTTGTTCATTTTCAAATGTCCCAGTAGACATCTGTTTTCGGTGACAGAGGGGGATGACATGCTCATTAAGTAATTAGCAAAATTAAGTTGGAATCCAACAATTGAACAATCTAAAACAGTCCTTAGGTTGTACCTTGCAGATGGCAAAAGAAGGTTATGCTAATGATATGACAGTGTGAAGGAAGATACTTCCCACATGTTCAGTTAATGGTACAGACATGAGGTTTTATTGTGAAACTTTTAATCAAAACATCTTTCTTATATCATGATTCAATTTTCAGTTCCAGCATCAGTCAGCAACATCTTCTGAGACTAAAATAGAAGACACTCAATCTTGTCAATGATATCGCTAAATACCTCAAAAGCTAAATCCAAGACCTTGCCTTCAGCTGTCACCTTGCTTCTGCAGAGTGTTCTGTTAAAAACCATAAATGGCCCTGCCAGGGTCCTTTCCTGGAGGACTTTTGGGGCACATAAGCCGTGTTGGTACATATGCATTCGCATACATACATGCACATCTCTTATGTGGACAGGCAGAAAGGGTTGGGGTTGATTAGCCTGAAGGGGAGAAGACTCTTCAGGGACCTTCTAGCAAACTTCCAATAACTGAAAGGGGCCTCTAAGAAGGCTGAGGAAGAACTCTTCACAAGAGCATGGAACAATGGGAGGAGGGTTAATGGTCTTAAGCTAGAAAAGGGTAGGTTTAGGCTGGACATTAGGATCAAGTTCTTTAATATGAGGCTGGTGTTGGTCTCTTCTCTCAAATTAGTGATGATAGGATGAGGGCAAATAGCCTCAAGTTGCGTCAGGGGAGGTTTAGATTGGATGTTAGAAAGAAGTTCTTTACTGAGAGGGTGGTTAGGTACTGGAATGGATTGCCCAGGGAGGTGGTGGTGTCACCATCCCTGGAGGTGTTTAAGGAATGAGTGGATGCAGCACTTAGGGATATGGTCTAGCGGTTAGATACTAGGAGAAAGGTTGGACTTGATGACCCTGGAGGTCCTTTCCAGCCATGATGATTCTGTGATTCTGTGATCACTGGAAAAGTCTGTCTAGATATTGTGGAGGCCCCATCTGTGGTGATATTCAAGGTCAGGCATGATGGAGCTCTGAGCAATCTGTTCCAGTTAGAGATGTCACTGCTTGTTGTAGGGGCATTGGACCAGATGACCTTTGGAGATCCCTTCCAACCCAATATATTCTATGTTTATACGTATACATAAAGCACTTCTCTTGTGACAGAGCGGTTTGAGTTGTGTCATGGTGAATACCAGAGGAAGTTCAGCCACTCATTTTGTAAGTCTTATAAAATATTGCTCTTTGTGACATGCCTCTGTTTGTTTAAAACTGGCTAGAACTATGGTGGCAAATACTGACTGTACCATGCAAGAAAATTGTTCTAGATGGTTGATGTTTAAGCTACAGTGTCCCAAATAAAAACTTCAAGCTTTTTCAACTGCAGGTTGCTAGTTGTGATGTAAGTTCATGGAAATATGCAGACAGGCAGCTCTGCCTTAGGAATCAGCTCACAGCACATCCCAGTTCCCCTGCTGAAGCAAAAAACCCAGAAGATCCACAGATTTGCCACTAATCTGTAATTTTGAAAACAAGTGCAAATACTATTGACGTGACTAAAACGTTGTTATCTTTAACCTGATGTCTTGGATACAGTCAGTTATCACCATCTACTGTCTAAATGTTAAAGTTCTGACAGATGGAATATTTGAAGAGTGTGTCTGGCATAGGAAAGAAAATAACAACAAATGATAGGAGAGAATTAATCCATGTGGAAGTTGAAACTTTGCCATACCTAAGAGCCTCTCTCCCCATAAATATATCGAATTGTGAGAGGCTGGAGATTTCCATATATTCTGATTTTTAGTGGATTAGTGGATTCTAGCTGTAGTGGGTTGCTAAGCAAAACACTTTCATTTCATTTATGTGATTTTTCCAGTGTGCCTGTCAATGTATCTCAGACAACCTTATTTTTTGTGGTGTTTCTAATCTTTTTAATTAAAAGTACAAAAGAATATGTCAGGGATTTTATATTGCTAGTAGGAGAGAGAGATCCTGTCTCAGGTAAAACTCTGTGAAATCAGCTGTCAGACTTTAACTTCTCTCTAGCAGCAGTGTTGCAAGGGCATGAAGAAAGCTGAGTGCTTACAGGTTTCCTTGGATTCCCCTGCACCTAATCACACAGTACCACTGCAGGGGCTGCCAGAACTCAGTGACAATGCAGAGAAAGGCTTTCTGAAGGTCTGTTCCGAGGACTGCAAGCAAGGTAGCAATGCAGCAAGTGAAATATGTTCTTTAAAGGTCCAGAACCTGGCTTGTAGTCAGTGTCTCCATCCCTTTCACTTTAAACTCGACATTACTGCTATCAAGATGCAGAACAGGATTTCCAAGGGTTGCAGGTTTCCTCAGAATTTCAGTGATCAAGAATTACATCTTTTACTATGTGACTGGGGGCTAAAAAGGCTAAATACAAGCTTATCACTTGTATTTTTGCAGCAGGTTTTTGCTTCAAATTCAGTGACCCATTTTAGTTGCAGTAGAAGGTCGTTGTTGCTAATTTACTCTCATTCATTGGTCTCAGTTGCAGAACTTAATTATGTCAGTCTAGCTCATAGCAGAAGAGCAGCTGCACCACTTAAAGCATGATAATGAAAACCAGTAAACCCTCACCTTGTCTCAGCAAAAAGACCAGGAGTAGACCAGTTAAACTTATGGCCTGTTGTCTCAACTCCAGAAGTGTATTACCTTAAGAAATGGGAAATCTCATCTGACTAACCGTTGTGCAATTGTTCTTCAGGTTTGAGCCCACTCTCAGTAATATCAACTGAAATCTTAAATATTGGGGAGGAAGATATATATAGCACTGTAAGTACAGAGCAAAAGGAATTGCTTGAAATAGGAACCACAGTCTGTGAGAAAAGGTTTGTGACTCTTTTTAGAGGCAAACGTGCTTTCACCTGTCAGCACACCGAACGCACGTAGAAACTGGTGTGAACCATGTGGGTTTAGCTGGGTAGTAATTAAAGAGTTTACCAAAAAGAAGCATCTGTCCTATTAATTGCTGCAGGATAACGAGTACAATGACAGGAAATCCAAACGAGCTGCCTACTGTTCTTCCACATAAGCATGGGAACAGTATGATACACAGCCCAGATGTGCTGGGTGAGAAAACAACACCACCTCAGGCAAGCAGGGCAGGCACAAGGTGCTCCTGGCTAGAGGGGCCAGTCTGGCCAAACTCATCAGAGTCCAAAGTAAAGAAAATGTTTCCCTCTATAGGTCTCTGCCTTAATTAACTCTTCATTTGTGGGCTTCTGTGGCTTTTGGCAGAAAAAAAGAATTATAAAAGCTGTGTGCTGGGACAGCCCTGCAGGACTTCTCTGTTGTTCAAAGAGTTTCTCATGCAATGTCTAGAGGATTCTCTTTAGAATGTCACTCTGTTAGAGACTGAAATCTGTAATGTCCCAACATCTCAGATTCTTGGAAAGTCCCTCCTTACCACAAAGGCACTTGCTTTGAGCTAAAAATCCCCCCCACATACATATTCTCTTCTACCATAAAAGTATCTGCTAAGAGACATGTCTTGTTTTGAACCAAGAGTTCCAAGAACTGAGGAATGGAGCATCCTGTTGTGCCCACCTTCCCCCAAACAAGGCCAGACCTCATTCATGAGCTTGGAACCCCTTTGGACAGCACCAAGCATGCCCACCTTCAACTGGACAGTGGAGGCCAATATTGGGGCATGCAAGGTGTTCTCATGGATGCTGCTGACTGGACTTCTGGATGCAAAATGCCAGTGAACATGACATACATGAGCCAAGCAAGCTTTACAATCACAACATAACCCCACTATCCCTGTGGAGACATGCAACAGATGCAGAAAACCACAAATGGAAAGTGTTGGCAGAAAGAACTATAAAGACAGGGAGTTGCACCCCCCCTCATGATGAGCGAAGCTTCTCCCCACCCTATGGACCCTCAGGATGCCGCTAGGGTGGTGCCTTCCTTTCTTCTTTCTCTCCCCTTCTCCCTTCTTTCTTACTCTCTATCTTTCTTTATTCTCCTTGTCTCTCCCATGTTGAGTGAAAAAAGACCTCTCCCTGCCAGAGAACTGTTGGAACATCACCCTCCATGTGTGGGGGAAATTTTATTTCTTCTTTCTCTCTCTCCTCTGTCCAAAATTAATTACTGCATTCAATAAGCTCAAGTTCACAGAGGAAGTTGATTATTCTATATTATTTGTACATCACAAATATTACAGAAAAGATCATTAATAAGTGAAAATCTGTAGAAGGTGTGACATGGATAGTAAGCAGGAATAAAAGGGAGAAAAATATAACTAGACATCAATCATGATACAACCTGTTCTTTAGTTGAGAAAGGACAACTCTAGCTAGGTTTGTCATGATGCTTGGAGTGAGGAAAATATTTGAGTCACTTTTGTACGTGTTCTCTTCTCTTACCTCCCCTCTCCTCCTCTCCTTTTTTTTTCTTTTATTTTCTTTCTTTGAAAAATGCAACTTAAAATTCCTGAACAGCATCAAGCATGTTAACATGGAGTCACTCTCCTTACTCTTCCAATTGCATTCTTGTTGACAATCATTTCTAAAGCATTTAGAGAATAGTGTCTAAACAATTTTTGTACTTGTATCATGGTCCAAACTAAACAGACTGAGTAACTTTTTGCATATGGAAGATAAAACTGACAATTTGGTAAGAATATGTTGGATATAAGTTCTGAGTAAATACATGGACTGTGTAGAATTTAGATATATCTTTAAAAATCAGATTTTATAAACTCTGTTTTGAAATAATTTGTTCACAGTGTAACTGATAAAGAACAAGAAGTCATACTAAAATAGTGATTTGAGGATATATTTATAATGCTATTAATTTATTTACTGTCTCTCACACCTTGGATATAATTTCTCAGTTTCTAGTCCCCCAGGAGCTGTTCTTTTATAACATCATAGAAGTCCTTTTTATGATTTGTTGTCAGAATATTTGACAACATATTAAAATTCATAGTTTACCTACATTCTCACTCATGGGGAAAACAGTTTTATTTTATCCTAGATGTTTGGACATCACAAATAATTCAGCTGCTTTTGCATGAGAATGCTAAATGTTCTGTAAACAGTAATTACAGTGTGGGCTGTGTGTGTTCGTGCTAGTCACAAAACACACTAATAGACCAATAGATGCAGTTTGGGGTGTGATTAACTACATTTTTCTTCTGGACTAGTAATCATCAGTTGCTCACGAATGAGTTTAAGCTGTCAGATTGGCCAGGCATGCTGCAGAAAAGACTTCTTTTTTCATTTATTACAACTTTATGATTTCTAGAGATATCCACTATTAATCATACTGCTTCAAGTTGTTCCTGTCATAGACACAAACAAATACAGCTTCTTAAGACAAGATGTTTATGTCATTGGATTGGAGAGTTGTGCAGCTCTGATTGTCTTCAAACAGTGCAGGTGTAGCCTGTAGCACAGTTATTTGTGGAACAGAGACTTCATCTCACAGTCTCCAAAACGAGTAAGCACTTTTGTGACTGGCACTGAATGAAGTCATCGTGATTTAACCTCTGCCAGCAGCTGAGCACCCCGCAGGCATTTGCTCACTCCCCATGTGGTGGAATGGGGGAGACAACTGAACAACTGAGCGTAAGAAACCTTGTGGACTAGGGCAGTGACAGAGTAATAGATAAAGCAAAAGCTTCACACACAAACACAGCAAAACAAGGAATGAATTCACTGCATCCTGTCGGCAGGCAGGCATCTCCAGGAAAACCAGACTCCACCACGTCTAATGATAACTTGGGAAGGCAAAGACCATAACTCTGAACATCCTCCCTTCCTTCTTCCCCCAACTTTATAAGCTGGGCATGACATCATATGAAATATCACTTTGGTCTGTTGGGGTCGGTTGTCTCTGCTATGTCAACTCCTGACTTCTTGTGCATCTCCCAGCCCACAGGTTGGTGGAGTGGGGTGAGAAGCAGAAAAGGCCTTGACTCTGTGTAAGCTCTGCTTAAAGCATCTGATCACTGGGTTTTTTTGGATTTAGGTTGGACTGGATGATCTTTAAAGTCTTTTCCAACCTTATCATTACTGTGTTACTGTGTAATGGAAACTTTCAAAGTTACTTCCAGAAAGCTAATAACTAAAGAGAGTTTTCCAGGAGATCACCAGGAATGTTGACCAGTGTAGGACATACTTCCTAAAATACACACAGTGTGGATTTTTAAAAAGCATTAGTATTTAGATGTGCAATTTGGGGACTGAGTATTAGCAAATTTGAGATATCAAGTGGATTTTATCTTCATTTACCTGGTGTGGTCTTTCAGTTTATTGATGAAGAACCTCAGTAGTCCCACTGAACCAGTATAAAACTTTATAGATAGAAGTGCCTTCACGTTCATAAGCCCTGGTCCTCCTGGGGGACTTCAATCCCCCTGACGTCTGCCGGAGAGACTATACAACAACAAGTAAGCTTCCCAGGAGATTCCTGGACTGCCCTGATGATAAATTTATCCCAAAAGTGATAGAGGAGCCAAAGAAGCAAAGTGCTATGCTGGACCGCGTTCTCACCAGCAAGGACAGGCTGGTGGGGAATATGAAACCTGAGGGCAGCCTTGGCTGCAGCGATTGGAACAGGCTGCCCGGAGAGGCTGTGGAGTCTCCTTGTCTGGAGACGTTTAAAACCCACCTAGATGTGTTCCTATGTGACTGGATCTAAGAGATTCTGCTGTGGCAGGAGGATTGAACCAGATGATCTTTCAAGGTCCCTTCCAATCCCTAATGTTCTGTGATTCTGTGATTGGTTGTGAGATGGTTCAACATTCTTAGGGCAGAGAAGAGGGTAACCAGTGATTTCACTACCCTGGACTTCAGGAAAGAGGACTTTTCCTCTTCAGGGAATAAGACAGGGACCTGAAGGGACTGTGAGGCCAAGAAAGCTGGTTAACATTCAAAGGCCAAAGGCTTGTTAGGATATGCAGGACACCAGTTGAAATGCAGAGAGAATAACAACATTTGAGGCATAACAAGGTCATTTCTTAGACGCCACTGAAAATGGTCATTTTCAGACATGGGCAGTCTCATAGTCCTGCTGTCCATTTCAAGGTTGCTGTACAGACTGCAGAAGATTCTTCCTTGATTTTCAGTTTTTTGCACTGATACCTGAAGGAGAAGCAGATTCATGACTTGGTTGGATTCAGGAAGTATTTAGAAGGGAACATGCAGCTTTACATCAGGTAACCATATGAAAGACGAACAAAAGTAAAGTCCAACCGTTCAGCCAGCATGGAGGATGGCTGATGTTCCAAACAATTTCAAGCACTTTGGCATATCTCTAATTTCAATTTGCATACAAATGTAGCTGTGCATCTTGAGATTTGTCTTTGCAATTTACAAATGCTTGATTTGCATTTTCCTTGGATTTCAGAAGAAGCCAAGCTTGGCGTGATCTCTTCCTCCTGTAGAAAATCAAGATCACCTTACTGTGTCTCGTTTGGTTAGGTGGGATGGCATTTGTCTGAAACACATAGCAGAATGTCTCGACCTGTTTCTAAGAGAAATTTCAGCATGCACTCAGGAAAGTTAATTGTATTTCCTTTCCCCCCTTCTTTCCAGTCCCCCTTTCGCCCACCTAAGTACACAAACCTAGAATTAAGCCTCCACATAGTGTTAGTGCATTGTTGAATCTCTTCCACACTGCCTGCAGGGATTAGCTGAGGTGACACCATTTCTAATAAAATTTTACACTAGTAAACTTGGCTCAAAGAGCTGATGTGAAAGTCCTGCTGGGTGTCATGCATGTAGGCATTCATTCACCAGAAAGCACACCACTGTGCATGTGTGGGACAGGATGTTTTGCTGTGCCAAAAGTGAATCTTCATGCTGCTGAATTTATTCATTTCCCACTGCTACTTGAAATGCTCAGGCAGGGGAGAGCTCTTTGTAGAAAATGCTCATCTTATGCTCAAGTCAAGAGGTCTGACTTGTACTCTATTCCCTATTCATTGGCAATTTGCAGCCTATGTTTGCTTTACCATCACAAATTAACAAGGAAAAGATTGTGGCACTAATTTTTACTTAGCTTGATGTTATGAAACAGGTAGTAAATGGCAAGAAGAGAGAAGAAGGGAAGAAGAACAAACCAGAGATTCACAAAGATAAATGTAATATCCCTTTCACCCTCAAGAAATGAAATTATACTGACAGGGTCAGAGATTGTGCTTGGCAAACCATCTTAAATTAATTACTTGTGTGACATTTTAAAGGAAGGTTTCAGATTGTAAATTTAACCCAGACAAAGCATTCTTTATAATCTTGTCAGTATGCAAACTACTTTGCTCTGCAGTCTGTGAATTATTTATCAGAGAAACGACCCCAAAGGGTAAAAGGAAAATCAGGAGTATTTGATCTCAGGTTCTGCAGCCTGATGTACACCTCCACCTGTTGCAGATACTTCATTTCTCTTTGTTTGATGTTGCCAGTATCTGGCTCTCACACTGTGCTTCTCTGAAGCCTAAATGTTTTACCCCATATTATTGAATATCCTGTGACCCTCTAACACACTATGAGGACGAGCTCTAGTGTCCGTGCATACATTCTAATTAGGGATTTTGGCTATTTAACTATGCTGATTTCCCCTGTGATTTCTGTTCAGCTGATTTCACTTCTTTTCTCCCTGTGGCTCTTGCTTAAACCTACTGGAAAGTCAGTGCTGAAACTGTGATTGGACACCAGCCTACCAACAGCTGCATTTCAAAGTTCCTTATTCTTGAAGTCTTTTTCACATTTCCCAGCTGATTTGTGGGAAACTCATACAAATGCAAAGAATTACCTTCACCTAGATTTAAATATTATTTTATTCTAATTACTGAAGCTATTACTTTAATGGAAGTAAAATAGACAGTCTTTGATGTTTATGTGTGTATCAATAGCAATCAAACCTTGATGTTCACTGCCCATGACTGCTTTCTGATCTGATCAGGATGGTGTTAACTGCAGGCCCTTTTCCAAGCTGTTAAAATACATATATTACAAAATTGATAATGAATAGACAATACATTCCTCATGTCCTAGGTAGATGAAGCTGGACATTAATAGTGAAGTAGAATCATAGGATCATAGAGTCATGAGGGATTTGAAGGGACTTCGAAAGATCATCTAGTCCAATCCTCCAGCCACAGCAGGACCACCAAGTCACACAGGAACATGTCCAGGTGAGTTTTGAAGTGATAGAACACACCTATCAAGATATGCACTGGTGGTCTTGGCTGTGTTCCTGAATTCCAAACCATTCTGAATTGAATTCATCCCTCTGCAGCACTAGGTAAACCTTGAGCCCTGCTCTGCACAAGTTTCATCCACAGCATTTCAAATCTATTTCATTGACTGTGCATCTGCTTCTATCTCCCTCAGTGCATTATTATGAGATTCTGCCATTCTGATTTGTCCTGAAATACCTGGTTTTACTTGACTCTGATTTCTCACTGATCATCTTTGTACTTTGTTCTTTTGTGATGACTTCCTTACCCTTCACAAAAAGCTGATGCACATATTGAGATTGATGCAGTGCAAAGCAATGCCTGACGATTGCTCAGGAGCAGCAGCAGAATACCCAGCAAAATGTGTCTCTCTTTGCTGGAGTGAGGAGCTACTTCATGCTGCACAGAGAAGGCACACGGCCTGTGATGGCCATTCTGCACACTGCTAATGTTCCTTTCTTGCCTGTTGAGAAATCATGGCAAAGTCTCCACACTTGGCTTGCTCAAAGTTTTAGTCAGAGAATGAAAATGTTCCTTAAACATATCACAGCTTGAATGAGTGATGCACGAGGGCAAAACCAGCCTTTTTCCAGACAGGCTGGTATGTAGACCTAAGGCATCACACAGACTTCTAAAATATATTAGTATTTATTAAGTAGGGTTTTTAATGTCTTGTTTTTCTGACAGCTTCCATTTGCTTTGCACTTTCTCCCACACAACTATTCCCTACGCTTTGCCTGTGTGCTGACAACTTGTGATGAGAATACCCTTCAAAACTCAGCTTCCCTACACATCCAGTGTACTACCTTTCACCTTGAGTAAGGCTTTGATTTATTTTTTAAATAAATTTCACCTAATTTCTAACACATTAAACCTTATTATGGAATAATTTCCCCTGGCATGAAAAGACCTCACTAATTGTTCCCTTCAAAAATTGTTAACTCTCAGGATGGGTGTTAGAAGGGAAGTGTAATGGATAAGGACTTTTTTCCTACACTCTGCTCAAGCATTTCTTTTTCTCCAGTGATTAGTTTTGCTGCATCTGTGTTTATTTAAGAACCTGAAGCTAAAATAATTAGTAACAGGTGGCTGAGGTCTTGCTGATAATCTGCCTGCCTTTTAGGTGTATTCCTGTAAAAGGTGCTCAGTTCCAGTGTTCTGCTTCTTTTCCATATTAAACAGTCTGCAATGAGAAATTATCTTGTACGGTATGTTACCTGGACTTATTTGATTCTAGGAGAGGTTTTATTTTAACACTTTTAGCTGACTGTATGACAAACTTTGCCCTTTAGTAATAGCAAACTGTTCTTCATCTCTTCCTCCTATACAGGGATTTCCATGGCAGTTGTTTTCCATGGCCTGGTTTTCTAAGGATGTGTTTGCATTGAAAGGTTTTTTTCTGTGTTTTCACACGTGTTCTTTCCTGATTCTGCTTTCAGGAATTTTCAGTGGACTTCACCACATGTCCTCTGAAATTTTCAGATCCTTTTCTGCTGACTCTAATGATGCTTAAGAGACAAGTGATAAACTTTTTATGTTGCTACTGTCAGGAGGTCTTGAGAGGTATGAATGAGCTTCTTTTAAATTTATGTATAAAACATGTTTTCCTAAAATGTGGCATCTACATGCCTGAGCTTCTTAGCTAACCAGCCATGACTGCAGTAAGAACAAGGAGTCATTGAGCTGTGCGTGATGGACTGGATATGGTTTATTGACATTTATTACTGCAAGTAGGAGATTGCTACAGCTATTTGAACACTCAGGCAGGGTGGTCCTGTATCAAGACCAAGATGGAAAGCCAAGATCATGAAACCATCCATGCAGCTACTTGACAGCCAAGTGGTTTTGACACATGCTAGGGATATATGCAGCTATAATTCAAGAGCCCCACTGTGTCTGGCTCACTCCAATGGTTTGAACCGTAGCTCTCCACATACCAAGATATTGAAGAGGCCTCTTTCTATCTGGTGTTGGAAACACTTAATTTTCAATAAATACATTTAACAAGATACAGTGAAGCTGAAGTAGTGGTCTAGTGACCGAGTTACTCTCCAGAGACATTTGAGGACAATGACACTGAGTTGGATAATTACTGGAGTTTTATTTTTTTTAATCATGGGTAAGTGCCTTAAAAATCTGACAGTCTCTGCAAAAACATCAAAGATTTTGGTTTGGCCTTACTTAGAATGTGAAAACAAAGTGAAAAACCCCTTACTGTTCTTCTGTGGGGCATAGGAGTTCATATGGCTGAGACAACCTCACACTGGAGTCAGTCAGTCAGCAGGACCTGTTACAGACAACACCTGGCTTTACAAATCCCTCTACTCATTTATCCTTACATGGAAAACAATTTCTACCCACTGTCAGCCAAGAAGTCTTCACAAAAATCTAGATTAACAGGATGATGATTGCTGAAAAAAACCCATTGTCTGTTATCTTGCATCATTAGGAAATAGTTGTGTTTTATAACAAGTATGATTTTCTGTCCTTATGCAAGTTTCCATTAAGGTTGGTCATATTTCCCAACCACATCATTTGAGCATAGACTTCAAGCTTTTTGCTTGCACCATATAGGAAATAGAAACCACACACAGAAGCTACATACCTCTGCTCTCCACCCAGTGAAGAAATGATGCTCAAGATATAAAATGGGTAGTGAGGCAGTAAACTTGGGTTTTGCTTTATGTCCAAGCTCACTCAGTTGAACAACCATCCAATCCTCTTCCAACTGTATAACATATAAGAAAAGAATCCATTTTAGAAATGGTCAACTTGAAAAAATCAATCAATATGAAGTTTTAGAGTAACACCTTAGTGTGCAAAAGTTAGTAACAGCATGCAAATAACCTCTTGCCAGGTATAGGATGAGGTAAAATAAAGCAGTCAGAAGAACTCTACAGGAACAATTACATTTAGTAAAATGGAACTGATCTGAAAGGAGATAATAATGGCACACTTCTATTTCTTGATGTAAAATATTATTAAGAAATATTATGGTGAATTGTCTTTCACAGTTCAGAGAAAAGATACTTACAGAGATGCCTATTTAAATTAAGAATCAAATTATCATCCTGCAGTTCATTGTGAAGTAGTCAAAATATTGCTAGATCATGCATTTAATATGAATGATTCAGAATGGAAAGAACAAAAACACACAGCAGAGAAAAGTTAAAATAGCTAATGTTTGAAATTTTTCATGGGAAATCTAAAACAAATTTTACTATAAAAGGAAAAAATGAAAAAAATACTGAACCACCAGATATAGAGATCACTCCTTTTTTTGAGTGAAATTTATTATGTCTTAATGCTCAATAAATGAAATATTTTATTTTGTTGTTTTAGACTTTTTGACTATTACCATCACAAGGCAGCAAAAATTGTGTTTTCTGGCTAAAACACTAAAGAATGAAAAGACTTTCTTGTATACAAATGATCTTTATAGAAGGAAACAAAAGGATCTATCTATAAAATAAAATACAACTTATAAATATACTTGACTTAATAAATATAATGTATGTAAATATATTGTATAAAAATATAAATTTAACTATTAATGGCCTGGACTGAAAAAAAAGGAAGAAAAAGGAAGGAAGAAAAAGATAACTCTTCTCACAGGGGTCACCCCTGCAACTCCTGTGCTGCCGTCACCTGGACACGGACATTAGAAGTCCTTTTTCTCTGGAACACTGACAGCTCTTTATTTTCTCAACGTGCTGAAGTATAGGACAGAAGCTGTTGATCTGCTTGTTTTTATTAATGATGTCGAGTTGTCTGACACCTCTGTGTCACTCCCAAGTCAGATCCCAAGTTTTTGAGATGCGGAGATCAAGAACCCCTTTTATTTAAGGTAATTTATTTCCACACAATCCAATCACACAGCACAGCTCCCATCTTTCCATGGTCTGAGCTGAAGCTACACATCGTTCTTGTTGAAGCTGTATTTTCCATTCTGAGAGGAAAGAAATTACGCTCTATTTCTTTGACTCATTCCTTTTCTTTCAGTCTGAAGATCATTAACTGAAATATGGAAGTGCATGCGAGTTGGAGTATGAGGCTTGAATGCTCATCAAGCAGAGTAAGTTTCTCTGAAAGCTCTTCATTTATATTTCAATGGGAACCACTTGGACCGTTTGATGCATTTGGTGTCAGATGTTCTACTTATCTAATAACATGCACGCCTTTTCCTGGGGATGTTGCTGAAAGCTGGCTTAAGCAATGTTTCCTAGGTTCTCCTGAATGACTTCAGTCGTGTCTTTTCCATATTAGTCTATCCTTTTCACTTTTTACATTATTAGATGGTAGCAGAAATAAAACTGCTTAACAGTGAACCTTGTAAGTCAGGAGTGTCCTCCTAATCAAAACCCTGAATTTACTACAGAAACATCCTAAATGTATTTGGGGAACTGTTGTCCTTGATAAGCAGTTTGTAGAGGACAGACTCAAGTTTGCAAAGAGTTGCATCCTCTGCTGTTTTCTTTACACTGGAAGTACCCTGCAAGGGATCTAGTGTTTGTGATGTTAGTAGAAATTAGTTTAATGGCCCTTGAAAAACATAACTTTAAAATAAGACATTGGACCATATAGAGTTTAATAGGCTGCTGAGGGAGGTGGTGGAGTCACTATCCCTGGAGGTATTTAAAAGACATGTAGACTGTATTGCTGAGAGACATGATTTAGCAGTGACCTGATAGTGCTGGGTCAATAATAGTTGGGCTCAATGTTCTTAAAGGTGTCTTCCAACCCAAATAGTTTTGTGATTCTGTGAGTTATTAGAATTGTAACAAGAAACACATGAGTTAAAAAGCATTTCATTAAATATAGAGAAGCATTCCTGAGGAGATGGACAGAGATGAGCTCCATGCTTTTCAAATGTGCATTCAGCTGGAGAATTTAGCTGCCTCCACCTCTGTTTACTCACTCTCTCTACTCCAGCAGATTTATTTCCTTGTCTGTAAGGAGGCACAGCTCTTGCTGGCAGTGCAGAACGTGTTACTCTTCCCAGGTGAGCCTGCTATCGTATGGTAAATAGGACCCAGACTCCCACAGAACGTGGAGGTCCATGAACGGATGTCTCCTACTTCCTGAACAATTCTCTTACTACCCTTATTTGAAGCAGTCCCACTTAAATACTGCTCCACAAGTTATTTTACAAACAAAGTCTTTGCAGACCTATTTTGTGAGGTACCCATTCTATTTCTTTACGTTGAGCCCTGTTCAGACCCTTCTCCAGTGGTTTTTGACTCTTAATGGGACTCAGGGAGGAACTTCCTACCTCGCTGCACATGACAAGAGAATTCAGCTCATAAACTAAACCACAGGTGAGGTGCTAGAGAAAGTGTCATGTCAGAAAGGGAGCCTTTGTTTGAGGTGGGGCTGTGCTGGGGATGTTTTAGGTGTCAGTTTTGGTTCACAAAACCTGGGTTCACAGAGTCACGGAATCGTCATGGTTGGAAAGGACCTCCTAGATCACTGAGTCCAACCATACCCACAACAGCAAAGAACCTAGATTCCTGAACACTGAAATACCTGACTGATGGACAAACACATCCACATGCCTGCCACTATAGCCTGTTGTAAAGCACCATGTCTACAGGTTTCTTAAATACCTTCAGCACCTCCCTGGGAAGACTGTTCCAGTGTTGTCATTAGTTCCTAAGGAGAAGAGGCCAACCCTCACCTGTCTACAACCTCCTTCCAGGTAGTTGTAGAGGGCAATGAGGTCCCCCCTCAGCCTCCTCTTCTCCAAACTAAACGTGCCAAGCTCCCTCAGCCTCTCCTCATATGACTTATTCTCTAAACCCCTCATGAGCTTGGTAGCTCTCATCTGGACACCTTCTAGCATCTCAATGTCTTTCNTTCCTGAACACTGAAATACCTGACTGATGGACAAACACATCCACATGCCTGCCACTATAGCCTGTTGTAAAGCACCATGTCTACAGGTTTCTTAAATACCTTCAGCACCTCCCTGGGAAGACTGTTCCAGTGTTGTCATTAGTTCCTAAGGAGAAGAGGCCAACACTCACCTGTCTACAACCTCCTTCCAGGTAGTTGTAGAGGGCAATGAGGTCCCCCCTCAGCCTCCTCTTCTCCAAACTAAACGTGCCAAGCTCCCTCAGCCTCTCCTCATATGACTTATTCTCTAAACCCCTCATGAGCTTGGTAGCTCTCATCTGGACACCTTCTAGCATCTCAATGTCTTTCCTATAATGAGAGGCCCATTACTGAACACGGTACCCAAGGTGAGGCCTCACAAGAGCCGAGTACAGGGGCATGATCATTTCCCTTTTCCTGATGACCACACTATTCCTAATCCAGGCCAGGATCCTGTTAGCCTTCTTGGCCACCTGGGCACACTACTGGCTCATATTAAGCTAGATGTCTACCAGCATCCCTAGGTCCTTTTCTGCTGGGCAGCTTTTGAGCCATTCACCCCCAAAGCTGTAGCATTGCCTAGGGGTGTTGTGACCGAAACGCAGGACCCAGCATCATCTAAGTCCGGGCAGGACCTGGACTTGATCTAAGTCTGTCTTTAAACTCCTCTGTGACATACAGATGTGACTGTCCTAGCTGCTGTGCTGAATCCCTTGTTCCAACGACTTTGCCTCAAATGCAACATTCTCTTGGAACTAAAGTTTGTTTTCTAGTACTTTATGATAACTGCCAGGAGAAAATAAAATGTGATTTATTTGGACAAAAAAAATCATATATGGTTGAACTGGGAAAAGTCTGCTGAGCATTTAGTTAAAACTTCTGCAGCAAACTAAGAGGGCATAAGATGGGATTAGATGTTGTTGAAAGAAAGAAAGGTGAGGTGTTGTTCTACAGAGATACCTGACTGAGCAGCACATTCAGAGCACAGCCTTGTGAATCCCCTGGGCTCACCTCATCGTTTTACTCACAGAGCCTGTGGCTGCAATTACAGCTGAGCAATGTGTTACAGGGTGGTGGGAGTGGGGGCATGAGCAGCAGGTGATGAAAGCAGGTGTAAAACAAATCTAGGTATTTTCATTACAACTTGGGAGTGAGCTGGGAAAAAATAGAAAAACAAATTACCTGCCTTTTAAGGGGCAAAAACACAACATTCTGTGCCTGGCAAGGCAGAGAGAACAGTGTTAACAAGGTTTGCTAAGAGCAGAGCACCTCAGGGTTAGGCCTGTGATGTAGCTGTGAGGTGCCACCGAACAATGCTGCTCATCCTGCTTTGAAAAGTTGTCCATGCTAAATGCCATGGACAAGAAGCATGTGTTTTACTTTGTCAGTGTCTCCCAGTCAGAGCTTCCTACTTTGTCCCAGGCTAACTCTGAAATGGTGCTTCTGTTGAAGCTTAGAAAGGAATCATAGAATCATAGAATCATGAGGGATTGGAAGGGACCTCGAAAGTTCATCTAGTCCAATCCCCCTGCCACAACAGGATCACCCAGACCAAGTCACACAGGAACACATCCCGGTGAGTCTTAAACATCTCCAGTGAAGGAGACTTCACAACCTCCCTAGGCAGCCTGTTCCAGTGCTCCATCACCCTCACCGTGAAGAAGTTCCTTCTCAGGTTGATGTGGAACCTTCTATGTTCCAGCTTACACCCATTGCCCCTTGTCCTATCACTAGATGACACTGAGAAGAGCCCGGCTCCATTCTCCCTACACTCACCCCTCAAATATTTATAGACATGAATGAGGTCACCCCTCAGTCTCCTCTTCTCCAAGCTAAAGAGACCCATCTCCCTCAGCCTCTCCTCATAAGGGAGGTGCTCCACCTCCTTCATCATCCTCGTTGCCCTACACTGGACTCTCTCCAGCAGCTCCACATCTGTCTTGAACTGAGGGGTCCAGAACAGGACACAATACTCCAGGTGTGGTCTCACCAGGGCAGAGCAGAGGGGGAGAAGAACCTCTCTTGATCTGCTAACGACCCCCTTCTATTCCACCCCAGGAGATCAGTTGTGGGTGGAAAACTACATACTTTTAATTATACATCAGCCTCAAGGAGTTGTTTTATTTAATTCAAGAAAAATCAGCGTGACAGGTCAAGTCACATCCATCCGTTTTAATCCTTTCTCTTACTTATCTTCTTTCCCGCTTTGCCCGGTGGGATATTCCAAGCGTTTACTGAAGTAAAAAGTCACTTTTCCTTGTATTTTGAAATCTTGTCACTCACATGAAGTTTTCTATTCTGTCCAGGCTGTGATCAAGATAACCGTAAATGAGTTCACTTTCATTATCATTACCTATGGCAGTCACACACAGGGATGAGCCGTGAGACGAGCCGGAGTGGCACACACCTCCTACAGACTCCGATGGCTTTTCCTCTGAGGTCTCTTGTATCCTGCTGATGTCTCAATCTGTTTCTCCCCAAGGGTCATGAAATCAATTTCTTGCCAAGAACCTTGTCAGCCTTGTTCTACTACTTGACTTTCAGATTTACGGTGACAACGTATTTTAGATGAGATGGCATGACCATGACTGCTTCGGATCCTGGGATCTGGTCAGGCTGCAGGCAGGCTGTGCTTGGAAGAACAAAATGCCCAGTGCAGTGCTCCCTTTATCAGAAGGCTGTTGTGTGCAGAATCAATTGACACGGCGTAGCTGAATGAAGACCCTCGTAATAAGGCTGAGAGATGGAATCTGACTCTCTGCCTGGGATAGCTGAAGAAATTCTGACTGTGTAGTCTTTTATCTTAGGAAACAGAGCAATTTTCTTGTGTTCACAGAAAACTGTGATTGCCTTACTGATGTGCTTGGGATCAGCTTTAGAAGGACACACAGGACTGCACAGTCTTGCAGCTCATGAGAAGCAAAATCTGCTGTTTCCCAAAGAGAGACTTGAGGGACCAATTTCCCAGCAGAACATTTTCATTCCCATAGGACTATAGAGGACACAGGGAGGTGTTCCAGTACAAAGATTGTTCTGGGCATTTCTGTCCAGATAGCCAGCTGCAACCATTCAGTGCAGTCTACTATAGTCTGAACCTCTAAGTAATTGCTGACAGTTGCATATTTTTATACATTACACCTTCTGAACATTTTTCCTTCTTGCTGAGTAACTACCTCCTTGTATGGATGAATGTTTTACCAGGAACCTTATGTAAGGATCACATGCTATGAGAGAGCTTACTTGAACAAGAAGCTCAGACACTCTGGATATGCTGTGACACCTCTGCCCTCACACTGCTTGAGCTAATTCTCCATTTATAGGGCCAAAAGCTGAACTGGAGACAATATGTTGGGAAAATGTAAACATCCAGTAATATTAAAGGTGTATGTGTGACACCTCTGCCCTCACACTGCTTGAGCTAATTCTCCATTTATAGGGCCAAAAGCTGAACTGGAGACAATACGTTGGGAAAATATAAGCATCCAGTAGTACTAAACGTGTTTCTCCGTGGTTCTGTGAGTTTATGCTTATATCTAATCATGTATGATCAGATTCTGGGGTTTTTTTTTCAGTCTTTATTAAATAAATTAAGCAGAATATCTCACAGAGAATGGTTTCAGAAGAGAAAAGGCTTTGACTTTTCTGATGTGTTTCAGGACTGAACAATTGATGTATATATATAAGTGTATAAATGCATGTACAGGTATGCAATTATATGTGTTTATATGTATATTCTTTCTTTACCTTTTTGATACCCTGAGGTTTAAATGACAAAAAAGGAAAGCAGTAACAGAAGAATATAGTAATAATTATGTGGTTAGAAAACACTACTCAAGAAAATGAGAAAGGACATTTGGAAGCAACAACAAAAAGTCAAGGAAAATTTATGCTCATTGTGTTATGACCTGCCACGGTCTCTAGATTTAGTTTGCATTGTCCTGACATTCTAGTGTGAACTTTTGTTTTGAAGAAGGCATCATAAAAAGACCTTAAACTGTTGGTCATGTAACAGCTTGTAATTTATGCAGATGTTGACTAAAATCTCCATCTCCTGTGCAGCAGGAAGGAAGCTGCTCTTCTAAGGCAGAGAAGAAGCATTTCTTTTTTGTGAATCTATAGCTTTTAATTCAAACACAGAGAGACTGAAAGATAACACTTCCAGGCTTTCCTAATTGGAAGCCTATGCTTTCAATTATTCAGTAGCCCTGAACACTCAAATGGTGTCCTGTGCTCTTTTCAGTACTGTGAAAACAAGCTTCTTTGAACAATCTGAATCAATAAATCTGATGACATAGTCATCTTGCGAATGGAGGGAGGTGGGAGAGTAGGTCTGAAAGGGAAGATAAGAAGAAGCTGCAAAAGAGTGCTCGTACAAATGTAAAATATGAATCTCCTTTACTTTGGGATCTGTTGGCTTGTTTGCTGCTGTGTGTGCTGTCAATAGCTTACACAAATGGTCTCTCCTCATAACTCGTCATTCGGTGATAGAGCTTCCTTCTGTCTGCTTTATCAGCTCACACTGAAATATGCATCTCCTTGGAAAGGTCACTCTTACCCAAGTGTCTCAGACGTACTGCTCTGCACGTCTAAAGCTATATGTATCCCCAGCAATCTGCAGAAGCAGGAACCATCTCACAGAACCTGCAGACCTAGATCACAGGAAACTGGGATTTAGACACGTCTGCCACTGGGATTTTGAATGCCTCTAAGCGTGAGTGGCTGATGAGTGACTACCTAAAATGATAATCTTGTCTTAAATAGGCTATCTACCCTACAAGCAGATGCTAATCATGGAATCATAGAATCATACAAGAGTTTGAGGCAGACTAATCTTGCCTGGGACTGAGGCTGCCAAGAGGAAAGTGATGGCAAGGCAGACTGTATTATTTCCACTTTCTTTAGATCCTGCCGTGCTAGTCTTTGATGCACCTCGGCCAGCAAATGTGTAGCCTTGTCATGAGCATGACTGGTGTCTAGACACAAGATAGTGGGAGGAGAGGAAGGCATGGAATTACTTCAAGGCATGAAGCCAGATAGGTACTGAACTGAACTATATAGTGGGATTTTATGGTTTGAGACAGAGAAGAGGGTTGAAATGTTGATTACAACAACAAAAAGTAGTGGGAGAGCTCACTTCCTGCCAGATTTATGTATGGAGCTCCCACTGATGTGAACGGTGGGTCTGAGCACAGAATAACATGCTTGGGGATGAAAGTCAGAAGAAGGTCATTGCTCAGCAAATACCTATGAAATAAATTTCAATGCTGTCTTCCTGTGATTCATCTAAAGTTTGATCCGAAGTTAATAGAAGCCCAAGAAAGTCTTTACGGACTTTAATGAACTTTCAAATCAGGCACTAGACAGGAAGCTCATTTCTTCTGAGAAAGGAGCATTGTCTTGTAAGCCAAAAATCATGCTTTGCCATGGCTTGCTCTGAATGTAAAAACAAAAGTAAACTCTGGCAATGCCTTTACAAGCCCAGTGTTTATTCTGGGATGCACTGTCCTTATGTCCGTGATGGGAAATGACTAGCAGAATGATCCTAACGTAAAAGCCCAGTCTGTGTGTGGATGAATTTGTACATTGGAGTCACCATCTCTGTCCCATAAAGTTCTCAGATTGCATACACTGCCTGTAATCCATATTCAGAAATACCTTAAAGAAACTACTTTTTATTGCTATCTGGATCCAAAGGTAGCTAAAATCCAGTGCTTCCATTTTATTCAACCTGTTTTGGCTATGGATGTGTAATGTGGCTTCTTTTCAAGCTTCATTCAGAAATTCGAATGAAATGTTGTAGGCAAAGTGAGTGGGACAGATTGCCATGGAATGCTGTCCTCTTAAAAAACCATCCAGCTTGGTGTTTTTACTGCATATTTTTATTGTGATCTCTTTTGTAAGAGATGTGTGGGCGAGTCGCATTCCTTTGTACTCAGTTGCACTTTGAGATACTGTGGTAAAATCCTTCTAACTTCCTTATGCAATTAAGTAGCCCCACTGGGACTTCCTTTTCCAGGTTAACAGCAGATCTTTGTGTGAATGTGCAGCTTTGCTCTTTGACAGTGACTTCAAAAAGGTCTCTTTGAGGAATATTTTTCCACCTTTTGTTACAATGAAGTGCTTCATTCTATACATTGATATGTTAGAGCAGATCACATGAAATAAACCTTTTACACTGAGAAATATACTGCTGCTCTATTCCTCCTAGTGCTTGACGAGATATTGAACTAGAGATTTCCATCAGTACTTGAGAATAGGATGAAGAATGAACTTTTATTGATGGTCCATGAATGGAAATGTGGATCACTTAAAACAAACAATAAAAAGCCTGCTTTTGCTTATTAGTTAGTAGCTTGAACCTGAGGCCTGAACCACTCTACTCTGAGAGAAGACTCGTGTTGGAGTAGTCCAGAGACTACTACTCTTCTTCTCAGGAATTATGGAAGACATTCTAGCAAACCAACAACTTGTCATTCTATAACTGCCAAAGAGACAGAACTGTTGCAGTGAATTCAGCAGCCCTCCTACTGCCTGGTCCTGGGCTCCTTATTCCCCTTGCTCACCAATGGTGAGAAATACAGCTCCAGGTGCTTCAGAAACACAAGCCTTCAGGCACCCTGCATGGTGCTGTCAGTGGCCTGATACCCTGGGCATTTCATCTCAGACCACAGGGGGAAAGGCAGCACCTCCTTGGATCTTTTGTTGACTGACCAGGTGGTAGAGAAAAAGGATGGGTGATGCAGAGTTTTCACAGCTGTCATGAGAAGGGAGAAAGGATGTAAGAAGGGAAGGGCGTAAGCCACAAGGCACTTGGCCTTAGGTTCAGGGAATGGGCCAGTTTTGCTTCCTGTTATAAACACAGACAAAAGATTTGAGGGACATAGTCAAACCTCTGTGCACAATAAGTAACTTGTCATCATTCAGAGTGTTACATAAACATTTTAAACTAGAGCCACAACAAAATAGAGATGCTTAACTAAGAATATAATCCAGAAGGGCACAGACAGCAAAATAAGTTAATACTTTTTTCAAATTTCTAAACTCATATTCTAGAAATAAAACAGCAATTTGGATTTTTCATACTGTGGCTAGTCCATCTCCACGGCCCAGAGCCAAGTCAGCTGGAGCAGCATGCCCAGGATGGTTCAGGTGAGGTAGAAGCAGGGTGCTGGAGCTCCATGGAGAACATTAGAGAGGAAAATTTCTGAGGGAAGGGGAAGGGAGAGATTAGAAAATAAGAGAAAAGATTAGAATAAAAGAAAAAGAGGGGGAAAAAAGAGAAGGGAAGGGGAGGGGAAGAAATGAAGAGAAATGAAGCTGCTTTTCAATAATTTTTCTACTTACTACACTCTTTCCTGCTCTGTAGCCCTGATCCAACAGGAAAGGTGGAGGTTTCCCTACCAGTAGGACATATAATCTAGTATGGGTCTCCTTTAGATTTAAATGTTCTCCAGCAAAGTTGAGAGATGAACTTTGGTGTTCCACATCTTTAGAGAAAAGCTTTAAATCTCCTTGGTTGTTATACAAATAGCAGGATAAATTGGAAGTGACAACACCCAAATAATTGGTGGTGGCTTCTCTGAACCAAAGTTCCCATGAGAATTTAGCCACTTTCTTGACATTCTCAGAGAAGAATCTAGGAAAGATAGGAAAGTAGGAGGTGGCTTTGTCGCTGGCCTGTACACCTCAGGAGAAGGTCCAGGTTCTGTGCCCCTGAGTGCTGATTACTGTGGAGACCCTAACTACCTAGCACAATCCTTTTTGTGCTACACCCCACATATATCCAGTGGGTCTGGTCCTCAAGGTTTTGCTGTGTTGTCTGTCTTAATTATAAGCTGCAGCCAGAAATGGAAGACTGACTAGGTCTCCTCCCTGTGATGATAGGTGCTAGATGACTCTCCCAGCACTTTTCCAGTTTCTCAAGCTACATCTATCCTCTTGCAAAATCATACTGCTGTCACCTTCAGAGATAATTTGTGCTTTTCCAGTACGTGTTATATGGAAGAGTAAGTAGTGGATGTTTCAAAACACATTGGCAGTAATGTAATCATAAATAATCAAAGCCAGTATATTTTCTTGTCACAAGTCTACTATAATTTCCTTTTTTTCTGAAATCCATTTCTGATCAGTGATTGCCCAGATGGAGCTACTAGTTTTTTCTTTTTGGAACAGAGGCAATGACATAGTCATTAATTTCTAACTGAGGATGTAGAAGACTTTTCCAGAGGAGTGAGTGATAACATCACAACATTTTAATAAATAGCCTCAAAGATTAATGAGGATAACTCCAATACTTTGCCTTGCTTAACCAATTGCTGGCTGAGAAAGAAAATGTACAAAATAGCCCTCAAGATCTGGACCAAATGCAAGCACTTCCACCAGCTTGAACAGGAGTTGTATTTAGTCAATTTGCTACTATTTGCTTTTAGTACAATAACAGAACACAGCAATGGTTCCTGTGGGATTTTCCTCTTCACACCTTCCACACAGCTCCTAACAAATAGCTCTGCAAAACTGTTCAATGATGATCTGAGCCTAGGAAGATCAAGGAGCAGACTCTTCTAGAAGGTCTGATAAAGCACATGGAGGACAAGGAGATGATCAAGGACAGGCAGCATGGCTTCACTAAGAGAAAATCCTGCCTGACAAATCTCATGGCTTTCTATGGCAGAGGGACTACATCAGCGGACAAGAGACAACCTTTGGATGTCATCTATTTGGACTTCTGCAAGGCCTTTGATGTGGTCTCCTGCAACATCCTACTCACCAAGTTGGAGAGTTATGGATTTGATAGGTGGGCTGTTCGGGCATAAAGAATTTGTTGGATGGTCTAGTGCAGAGGTCAATGGCTCAAAGTCCAGGTTGAGAGCAGTGACATGTGGTGACCCTCAGGGATCTGTACTGGGACACATGCTGTTTAACATTTTTATCAATGATATAGATAGCAGCACCCAGTGCACCATCAGCAACTTTGCAGATGACACCAAGGTAAGTGGTGCTGTCAATAAGCTAGAGGGAGTAGAGGTCATCCAGAAGGACGTGGACAGGCTGGAGAGGTGCACAGAGGTGAACCTTATGAGGTTCAACAAGACCAAGTGCAGAGTCCTGCTCCAGCATCAGAGCAATCCTCACTATCAATACAGGCTGGGGGAAGAGGTGAGGAGAAGGACTTGAGGGTGCTGGTGGATGAGAAGCTGGACATGAGTAGACAAGATGTACTTGCAGCCCAGATTTGCTGCATCTTGGGCTGCATCAAGAGTGGCCAGTAGATCAAGAGAGGTGATTTTGCCACTCTACTCTGCCCTGGTGAGACCACACCTGAAGTACTACATCCAGCTCTGGAGATCTCAATACGGGAAGGATATGGAATTGGTGGAGTGGGTCAAGAAGAGGGCCATGGAAATGATCAGTAGGCTGGAGCACCTCCCCTATAAGAACAGGCTGAGAGAGCTGGGATTGTTCAGCCTGGAGAAGAGAAGGCTCCAGTGGGGACGGGGTAGCAACCCTCCAATACCTGAAGGGGGCCAATGAGAAGGCTGGAGAGGGACTGTTTGAAAAGGCCAAATAGTGATAGGACAAGTTGCAATCATTTCAAATTAGAGAAGGGTAGATTTAAATTGGATGTTAGGAAGAAGTTCCTTAGTGTGAGGGGGCGTTAAACACCGGAACACATTGCCCAGGGAGGTAGTTCTGGCCCCATCCCTTGAGATATCCATGGTGAGGCTGGACAAGGCTGTGGGCAACCTGGTCCAGATGAGGATGTCCCTGCTCACTGCAGGGCTATTAGACTAGATGACCTTTGATGGTCCCTTCCAACCCAGGCAATTCTATGATTCATTTATGCAGTAAAACAAAACACATACTTTGCCTGGAAATGCAAGGTAGGTGTAGAAAGACAGAGAGTCCAGTAAATAAGATATTAAGGACAATGACATTGATTTATTTTTCCTGGTTTTGACTTTTGTAGGATTTTAAAATTATCCTAGCTCTGCATTCTTTATTCCTAAAAGAGTAATTTTCGTTTTCCATAGCATGTGCTTTTATTTCACATAGACAGTGTAAGTCAGGGTCACTTACATTCATCAAAGCAGGTCTAATTATACCTTAATGGCACAGAAATGCTACAGAGAGAATTTCATTTCAAAAAGGAGCAAAATGAAAACTTTATATTCTTTTACAAACAGAAAAAGCACCGCCCCCCCACCATATCTATGTAATCAATTAGAATAAAGGAAACACTTAATTGTATCTGTGGAACTATTGAATAGTTTTTTAAGTTGTATAAGTGTCTGACTAATTCCATCAGCTGGTTTGGGTTTTTATATATATAGGTATTTTATATACATAATCTCAGTTTATAAATAATTTTAATCTGATCCAAAAGCATTTTTGAGGGGAAAATTTATTATTTGGGTAAAATACCACTAATTCTTTGAAATAAAGTTTTATTTTTACTATTAATAAATCTGCATAGGAAATATGAAACAGGTTTTTTAATATGATAGAATGGAACAGGAACAGGTCCACATCTGTTAACAGGTTTATTTACTCCAGCACAAACAATATGAAAGTCTATGGTTTGTGTGGGAAGACAGAGGTGCTTTTTCTATTCTGTCTGAAAGTTCTGTATCAAGACCTGAACTAAACTCTTCTGCTACATTAAGTTGTTTACTTCTAAAACACCTTTGAAAATTAGATGGTACATCTCATAATGGATTCCTGTGAGCTATTAAGAATAAATAATTTGGTAAGGGAATATCAACTGTTTCAGCAAATCCCACTAATTTAAAAACCACTTACCTTGTCTAGTTAACTGGATTAATACTCTGAGAATATAATGAAAATGTGCAAATGATAAAACTTGGGTACAGCAATTGCCTGGGCACAGCCACATGCTGGTGGGTAGTAGTAAAATTGGGACCTTTGTTTGCAGTCTGGAGTATTTCAGCCTTGTGGAGGTGGTCAGCACAGTACTAAAGCGTTCAGGTGCCTTTGTAATATGAATGTAGCTGTGAAGATAGAGTTTCATCTTGGAAAGCAAAGAGCATAATAAGTATCACATGCCCTCTGCCCACAATTGCACCAAGCACTCCAAGAAAAGTGCAAGCTCCCTCCCTTCCCCAGACCCAGAGAAATTCAGGTCATGAAAAGCAAATGAAAAGCTGGTAGCTAGGACTAGTTTTTATTTATCTATATGGGTTCCCTTAAAGTTCAGGGCAAAGAGGCAGAACAAAAAGCTAGGAACTAGGACTATTTATTTCCTTATTTGTGTATTTGCTCTCAGGTGAATATAACATATAACAGTGTCAGGTATTGCATATTGCAGTTGTAAACAGAATTTTCACCCCAGCTTTTGAGCCATGGAAAGTAATTTTACATGCCAGCAGTATATCTATTTCCATTCTTCAAGTTCTGACTTACTTCTTCTTTAGAAAGAGCATCCTCTATAAGACACAGACAGCCTTTGAATGCCAGCTCGGTTGGATCCAAGTTAGATTAGACCTTTAATTCCCCACCATAGAAAGAAGGGAGTCAAAACAAGGAAGAAAAAGGTTTAAAATGTGCCTTGCATTTATGGAGAAACTGTAGGAACCACAGTGACAAGAAGATTGTATTTAGTCTCACAAACAGGGCTAGCTGATTGCTTTTTTTAAAGAATGAATCACCACAGGATTCCTGGAAAGAAAACAAAGCAATGTGCTCTATGTTCAGTAAAGGTATAAATCCTCAAGTCAGTGCACAAAGGCTGCTTAGACATGTTTTCCAGCAGTGGGAAACAGACCTCCCAAGCCAGCAGCTCAACAACTTGATGGTAGTGCTTCAGAAGATCGCCACTCTAGACATAGCACCTTACATTTGGTCATGGATTTATTCTTTTGTGTCCATCAGCAGGGGTGTTTTTTGTGCCAGTCTCCATGGTGATGGGTTTGACGATCACCCCTGAGACACCACTAAGAGCAGTTTGAAAAGCTCACCTTGGCATAGTCACCACCACTTATACATCACAGAAATCAGTGGCATCAAGCTATTGACACGCTGGACTGCAGAAAGTTGCTGTCTTCCCACTTGAGGTAAAAAACACAAGCATTTCCTCATCTCATAGTCCGTCTGAACTGCTAATTACTAGCAAAAATATCTCCTGTCAGATGCCATCTAGACAACTACAAAATACAAGTCAGTCTTACTTTTGCCAAAGCAATTAAAAGGGACCTGACCTAGGACATACCAAACCCTGTAAAACACAATTTGTTGCTCTTTTACTTAGCCAGATACCTCAGTCTCTGCCCTTCTTGTCTCCTCATTATCCAAATTACATGGTAAATCAAAAAGGGAGAGGTCAACTGAATTGAATTAGATCACAAGGCAGGTATGAGAGTGTGAAAACTGCATGTCAGTGTGACTGTCAGAGCTGACACTACTGCGTGTCCCAGGAGGAAATATTCTGGAAGAGTGTGCAGCGATAAAACATCGAGAATGTATTTATTTATATAAATGCAAACGTGAACAGTTCAAAATCAAAGTCATTCTGCTTCAGGTGGGATAATGTGTTTGTTTCAGGATTTGCAGCCAGCTGGGATTGTCAGAGAAGGGTGCAACTTTTCACACGGGTTGCTAGTGCAGTTGGAGAGCACAGACAAATCTGCCACCATGCAGGTGACAGTCTGCAGGATTGGGAAGAAATTAGCATCTGCACAGCCACTTGGCAACTTGGGCAAGGAAGTCTGGACACATAGCTTCTGTGGCAGTTTGGTGCCAGAATTTGTGAGAGCCTGCAATGGGTTGCCCAGGGAGGTGGTTGGGATCCCATCCCTGGAGGTGTTTAAGGCCAGGCTGGATGGGGCTCTGGCCAGCCTGGTCTAGGATGGGGTGTCCCTGCCCATGGTGGGGGGGGGTTGGAACTGGATGATCAGGTGGTCCCTTCCAACCCTGAGTGATTCTGATTCTGTAACTTCTCCAGTGAAGTGATCCTGCTGTGGTAGGGGGATTGGACTAGATGATCTTTCAGGGTCCCTTCCAATCTCTATTCCAATCATGATTCTATGATTCTATTCTGTGCTGCTGCTAGGTTGCTCCATTACTCATGGGAGTATGCATGTGCCTTTGGACTGTACATAATGCACGTAGCTCAGGCATTAGTTTAGACATGTGAACATACTGAAATATAAAACCTTAGTGGCTCTACAAACAAACATTAAGGGTGTGGAGTCAGCAGGCCTGAAAAGCAGCAATTAATACAGATTTGAGGGATTTCTGAACCAGTCAACCTATCCTAAACTGCAAGTGGAGATTGGACTAGATGGTCTTCTGAGGTCCCTTCCAATCCATAGTGATTCTATGATTCCTCTGACTGTGTAGGTTTTAAAAGCATCTTCTGTGTTTGGATTGCAGAGGTAGATGTGTGTGATTATACATTCCTGGACTTTGCTAACCTTAATGAGCACTGAGAAATCAGTATATGGATTCCCACACAGTCAATTTCTTAGACATACTGATGGTTTGACAGAATACAACAGAGCATTGGAAAAGGTGCCATTGGTCGTCTGTTACTTTCTCAGTATGGCTTATGTGCATCTACCCCTGGCATGTGGTTATTTTCATACCACACACATTTTTTCCCCCATAAATATTTTCAAGAATTTCTTGTATAAGTTGTCTCATGGTCTGGTTAAATTTGATGCATCTGCTCAATGTAGGTAGAAAATACAGGCTTTTAGGTCTTGAGCTGAAGAGGGTGCTTGGCAAGATGAGAAGGAATTTCTTCACAGTGAGGGTGACAGAGCACTGGAACAGGCTGCCCAGGGGGGTTGTGGAGTCTCCTTCTCTGGAGAAGGAGTTCAAAATCCACCTGGATGTGTTCCTGTGTGACTTGGTCTAGGTGATCCTGCTGTGGCAGGGGGATTGGACTAGATGATGTTTCGAGGTCCCTTCCAATCCCTAATGTTCTGTGATTCTGTCCTATGAAGTTGACATACATCTGGTTGCAAAGACTACTGATGCTGGGATGTGTGATCATAGGCAGATGTGAACTATTTTACACATGAAAACAGATTTGAAAAATCATGTTGCACGATTATGATGGAATTAGTGCAAGCGTGTGTCACAGAGCTCATCAGGCATAAATTCAGCTGCTTTGTAGCACAGATTTTCAGTTTTATCTGACACTGGAAGTGCAGTCGTACCACACTGAAAGCAAATTTCCATCAGATGGTACAAAATTAGATTCATCTGACATTGCACCGTTCAGCTTCTGGCATAGGTACAAATGTGACGCAGAGACACGTCACCACACATGGTATTTAACAGGCAGAAGATATCCACATGGCTCTGTTGTGGAAAGTTATGTGTGCAGCTCTTATCTGTTTTATTTGACTGTGGTTTGGTTTTATTGGGTTTGTTTTTTGGTTGTTTTTTTATGGGCTTTGGCTCTGGATTATTAAAATATCTAGATGGAGGCACCCATATGTGAGTTGGGTGTCTAAACTCCCACAGCAGGCTGTGGTGACAGGGAGCTCGGTTCAGTCGCCCACAGTCAGCTGCCTGGTGTCATCCATGCAGTACTAGGACATGCCAACACAATCACAGATCTCCCACAGATATGCAAGCACTGTGTGGTGTCAGGGACACCTGAGAGTGTCTCTGATGTCAACACACAGCTGCCTCTATATGGCACCTATATTCAGAATCCTAGATCTCCCCTGACTGCAGTGGTAGCTTAGGGAACCATCTCCCAAGAAAAAAACTTGAACTAAAATGCCCTAGTTCAGATATCTAACTCTAAATAAACTCTGCCTTCAGTATTTTGATCTTCTAAGACAATGCAAATGAAAAAGCAAATATTCACGTTCAGTGTCATTATACCATATCCCCAACTTTCAAATCAAAATAGCTTGTTTTCTTATTTTCACTAGTATTCATGGCAAAAAATGTTTCCCTATCCCTTTAAAAACATCTGCCTCCTACTGAATTTCATTAATTTATGCACCACATGCCTTTAATAAGATGAAAAAAAAAAGAGAAAACATTTAAATTAATACATTTTTAATTTTAAAATTTAATCATAGAATCATTAGGGATTGGAAGGGACCTTGAAAGATCATCTAGTCCAATCCCCCTGCCACAGCAAATTTAATATCAAGAAATTATGCCTAATCTTATTTTCTGGCATTATTTTTAGTATGTTTATGGTTGTACTTCAGAATGGGATCCTGTGATGAATTAAACTTAGACATTGTAGGTAGAGTACATCCTACTGTCACTAAATATAGTTCTTGTTACAATGAAAATGTTCTGTGCATTTTAAAACAATATTTTATTAATAAATATTCAGTAAAAGGTTATTATTAACATGAAAGGGCAAGAGTTAGAGAGGAGGTACATCAGAAAGATGACTTCTCTATGCTCATTTTCTGTTGGTTTGTTTGGGGTTCTTTTTGCTGCAATGTGAGCTCTTTCCTGCCTGAAGGGAGTTGCTTCCTGAATATAACATTTCAATAGGTTGTCACTGCCTTTAAGTATTGCAGCTGCTGGGTTCTGCCAGGCTGCTCCTCAAAATATTATCTCCTTTTTTGATTATGTAAATCTGTTATCTGTTTTTCTAGGAGTCTGTAATGTTGTCTACTGAGATAAAGGCAAATTATCCGTTCCTCATGAGGAAGAGTGTCTTGTGGTTTTCATAATATCCACTAGGATCAACAAAGAAAGAGTATCTCCAGTTCAACTACAAAACCTGTGCACAGGCTAAATGTTCACTGCTTGTCAAGTTTTATCTTTTCTAAAGCACCCACCAAGTGCTAAAATCAGTTTTGTGCAAAAGAATCCCACATCTACTCCAAACCATTATCTACGTTAAGAACAAAAGAAAACATTAAAATATATTTCCAATACATGTCAAACATAAAGAACAAATCCAGACTATTAATATTTCCAAGTATCAGGAATATGCAATTATAGTGTAAAGGTTTAATAAACTTCCCAAGTCACAGAGGTTAGTAAGACTTACACTTGAGGATCTTGGAAAATGCTGGGAAAGTGAGCTCGTAAAGTCTCTTGAACTTCAGCATCTCCTGGTGCAGAAGGGAGGATCTAGATGCACGGGAACTGAAAGCCAGCTCTGCCGTAAGGTCTCTTATCATACACCCCACACATTTGTCACAGGGCAGAAATCACCTGCAGATCAGACTCTCATTAGAGACAAAGAAATGTAGCAGACAGATGGGTAACTTGGATCAATACTGGGGATGTGTTTTACCAAATCGGATTCACTGGCACAGACTAAACACTTCAGTGTATCACATCTACCACTGCTGTAAGTTCCCAAAGAAAACTTCCACTGCTGTTAACAAGAGCTTTCTGTGAATAAATGTCAGCTTACAGAAAGTAACTACACATATTTAAGTGATAAATTCATACCACTGCTTTGCTTCTGCCATGCACTACAGGCACAGGGGTGAAATTTATCCCCAAATTGAGAATAGACCAGAATATCATCAAATAAATATTTTTTGCCTTAGTAAATCAGGTGGATGAACGGTCAAGGTCCTGAGTGCAGCCATGGGTTGTTACCCTGTAGTATCTCCATACTCCTCTTGTGTAGCTTCTGCTCTTCTCTTCATCCGCAGGCTTAGGCTGTCTGTATTCAGGATCTTCTCTGGTCTGGTACAGGTGTTTCCTCTTGGAGCTGACTACTGTGAAAGCAACTCTGTTGTGAGGAGGAGCCAGAAAAAGCATCACCTTTGCCCTCCATCCGGGCACCCATGACCGATGAGTCAGCTTCTGCATTTATGCCACCTGTTGTCTTTGATCGAGCTCTTCGTAGGCATGCTGTGCACAGCCTTGTGCCTGGCCTTTTGTTGCTTGTCTGTCCAGTTCTCAGACCTGCTGTGCACTACCAGTGTATCTGGCCATCCCTGAGCTATGCCAGCCCCACTCTGCTTTACATCTTCAGGCAAGAGGGATCTGGACCCCGTGCTGGGGAGGACATCGCCCTGCTTGCTTTGCTGGTGTCATGGCTCTTGGCTACCTGTTTTTGCAGGACAGCTCACTCTTAATCCTCCCTAAAATGAAGATCACAGGCTCTATTTTTAGTTACCTTGATCACAGGAAGTGCTATTGCTCATCAGATGCTCAGAAGACAGATATTTGATCAATACTATTGACATCATAAGGCATTGGCCAATAGATTAAAAATGTTCCTCATCTCATTACAGGCAGTGCTGGTTTATTGGTGTCAATAATCCTTACCTGCATTTGTTTTTATTAATTAGGCAATACCAGCTAAGATAATTCTAAGTAATGACCACCTCTCTACAAGAAATGTCCTGCAATGTCAGGAGAATATCTATTAGAAATTTCAGAAACACAAGCTTTTACTAGCCATATGCAGTGTCACTGCAAATGTGGTGAAAGAACTTCACTTGATTTGACTCCAACAGAACTATAGTCATGACACCATAGTGTCATCTATAGCATGATGCTGACAAGTTGTGAGGTGATACTACTCCCTGCTCAAGACTGGTAAGATACATCTGTATTGCTGGGTCCATTGCTGGGCTCCCCAGCACAAGAGTTCATGGGTACATTGGAGAGAGTCCATCATGAGATATCCATTATGGGAAGAAAGGCTGAGAGAACTGGGGCTGTTCAGCCTGGAGGAGAGAAAGGTCCAGGGGTTTCTTACCAGTGTATATAAATGAGAGATGAATTTCCACAGACCCCACTCTCTCTTAGTTCCCAGAGAAAGGGTAAAAGATGATGGACACAACCTGGAATATTGACTTTTTTATGGAGACAGTAGCCATGACATGGAAGCAGATTGTCCAGAGAGGCTATGAAGTCTTCATTCTTGAAGATATTCAAACGGACAGAGTCCCAAGCAGCCTGCTCCTAGTTGTCCTGGCTCTGAGCATTAGACTTCCCACCCGTCCCCTTTCTGCTGCAGACTTCTGCTACAAATACTCCTCAGCCTGGAAATGCTTGCGTTTGGATTGCCACAGGTATAACTTCTCATTATTTTAATGAGTATATTTCCTTGAGAACACATTAATATCTTTTTTATTTCCTTATATCCTACTGACATCAGATGATTGATTTCTCATTCTTCCTGTTCTCTCCAAAGCTACAAAACACCTAAGTCCAGAGCCAGCAGCTCTGGATTCTTCTGCTTTACTGAAGCAGAGTAAGATCAAATAGTGAAAACCTGGTCTGATACATTCCCTCCTGAGCTATCAGACAATATCCAGATGTTTTCTAGAAACTGGGATGTGCTAGAAAATCAGGAGTCAATATGAATTTCAGGGAGATTTCTGCTACTTTAAGGGAAAGTTCCTTCCCTGAAGAGAAGGTCCCTCTGTTTCCCCGAATGCAGCGCTACCACTTCTGCGAGCACCACTGTGGATTGGTGCACAGGCATTTTCTGTCCAGTGGTTTTCTCTCTCAAAGTTAGAAAAAGCATTAAAGAACATTTCCAAGCTTGCAGCAGTGTTTACAGCAAACACTTGATTTTTGTGACATTGTCAGCCAACATGTGGCCCCACAGTTCTGGAACGTACCCAGCGATTTCTAGTCGCTGTTATATATTCTGGAAATGTACCTAGTTTATCACAGGCTAAAATTAAAATCACTAGTTTTGCATGAGTCAGGAAATTAGAAATAAAACCAACTGCCAAGGGCTGACCTTTTTTCACCAACAATATGCCTGCAAACTGAGATAGGGACCACTGTGTTTGTTTTTCATTTCAATAGCTGATGGTAAGAATGAAGATGGACTTGCTCATTTTTTTTTTTAAGAAAAGGCTTTTGTTCTCTCTGAAGTCATGGCAGGAGCACACCTGTGAAAGGGCAGAGACAGAATTGTCTGTAAAGATACCATATGCTTACATTGGGGACAGGGTTGAGGATGGGAGCCTATCCCCAGGAAACATGTATGCAACCAGAACGCGATGGATGAGAGGAGCTCCTTGGATCCCACAGCGCTCTCCGTTTGGATAACATCTTCTACACAGCCACTCTGAGCTGAGTGAGGGTGGGACACGGTTCATCTGCACGTACTTCCTCCTCTCACTGCTTTCACACACGCACCCCTTCACCCTTCTCAGCACGAAGTAGTCTAAATGTGCAGGGATTGCCTTGGCGAGCTGAGCTGGCCAGTTCACGCAGTGACATTCGCTGATCCTGGGGGCAAGAGTGAATCGTGTTTTGTTTCAGATCTGCAGAAAACAGATGCAGATTTCATGTGTTTTCTTGGCCTCACCACCGGCCTCATACATATTTTAAAGGTGTAAGGTACTTTACAATAAGAGATTATTAGAGAAGGAGAATGTAAATAATTAAATGAAATGGAACAAATTGCCAGGGAAATAAAGCTGATAAAGTAGGTTGCATCTCTGTGGCATTATAGCTTTGTCTTTAAAATCTATATTAACATGATTATATATAAGAATTTTAATGAAAAAAAACCTGTAAGGGATCTCAAAATGACCTCTGTCAATTATTCTGCAGTCCACAAGCTGGCAACAATGAAATGTGGGCAAAAGAATTCTACAAAACACCCTGAAGAGTCCTGTGGGATTGCCAAGTCCTATCCTCGCCTGGCAAACTAGATACAATATTAATAGTGTTCCCATGGCTACTCTGCTGTGCTTGGTAATAAAAACCTGAGAAATACAGAAAAAACAATAATAAGGAGTCACATAGCTCTGCATATGGATGAGGAAAGGGAATTTTACTGATTTGAATGCTCAGCTTTATTCAGCATCACTGGTGTCACAGTGTTCTCCTTCTGAGGTGATGTGCATCACCAGGACAGCTGAAGCACCTCTCCACTCTTCACTGCAGCATGTCCCTGAGAAGCAGTGCCTCTCACTGCTGCTCTTCTACCCTGCACAAAGCTAAATTCATCCTACTATTTCCTCTGTTAAGTGAGAAAAAACATCAAGTTGTCTGACATTCTCAGGAATAGAAAAAAACACAATAAATTTTTCTTTTGTCACTGAATACTTTAAGAAAACGAAGGAACAGTACTTCATTTTGCATTTTATTGACTTATTTTTATTTGCCAAGGACTGGTGATATGCTTGGTTTCACAGAAAGCAGAAGTAAAAAAAGTGGAGTCCTAAGGAAATCAGAGGTGTATGATTTGTGGGTGTTTGATTATTTGGCCTCTACTGTAGAGCACTCACTGCTGGCAAAGAGAAAGCAATTGTACAGGCTTACATCATTCCTGATGTCTCCCAGATTCTTTATTGAGAGCACTGATGTATTCCAGAAACACACTAAAGGATGTGGAAACAGAGGTCCACTAACCATTTCAGAGAGGTCAAGATTTAAAAAAAGCCCAAGGAGGACACAGGGAGAAAAAAATATACCAGCAGCTTCGTTACTTTACTAATAGCTTAAGAGATTGAACAGGCATCGGCAAGAGAAGTGACTTGACACTCAACAGGCCTAAAGAGTGTAAGAAATTACAGAAAGTGGAGGGAGTGGACAAAATGGAAATGAGCAACCACCAAAAGTTTACAGCAGTTACATGAAGGTACAAGGTCAAAGGATATCATGGCAATTTTAATAAGAGGTTATTATGCTGATGCCAGATATTTTTGGTGGGAAACATCACAAAAGGGAGATCTCCCCTGTGAGTTCCACAGAAAATGTAGAGAGGAATAACAAGGGCTACACATGAGTTCTGACTGTTTGATACCCTATCTGAGAGCAGGGAGTGTAAAGGAGAGTAAAGAATGAAGGCAGGGAGAGAGGGAGGTCTCACTTTTCCCTGTGGAATCGGAACGATGCCATTATAGCCCTTAGACAGATGTGTATATGCATCCCTATACTGACATGAATCCAGCTGTAGGAAAGATGAGGACAGAGAAAATGACTTTGTTGAATTATGTCATCAAAGACCAGCAATAATATACTGAAGGGAAAGAGAAATAAAATGAATGTAAGTGAAGCCCCATGGGACTTCGGCGTCAAGTGCAGGAGAGGGGAGCAGAAGGCGACTGTAACATACAGTTGAAGAGCATTTAGAGAGGAGCTAGGAAACCAAAGTGTCATGCAGGATTAAGGCAGGGAAAATGATAGGTTTTGCTGAATGTAGCCAACAGACTGAGATATATGAAAGTAGAAAGGAGGTCTAGAGAGAGAAGTCATAGCTGACCTTGCAAAAGGCTGTTTCAGTAGAGTGGAAATAGCATAGAACAGCTTTGGGGCATCTGAGGAGAGGCACAACACAAAAGGAGCCACAGCAGCAGAGGTGGGTGTCATGTGAAGGGGCTGTGACAGCCAGGAGGAAGCAGTAGCTGCTGAAAGACAAAAAGCATCATGGCAGGAACCAAACCACACAATGACATGCTAGAGCACAGAAAAGAAGAAACTAAATGAAGGCTGGCTTGAATTAAAACTGATGGGTGGCTATAGCTTAAGAGAAGCCGGTATGATGGAAGTGAGTGGGAGAAGCAGAAAGGTAACAGAGATAACAGAGATGAAAGACATTCCCATAGCACAAAGGTTCTGGCAGAGAACAGACAAAATGTGATGTGTGGCTGGGCAGGGAGACTGGGATGAAATAAGAGGGAGATAGTACACTTGATAGAAGCCGTGTGGTATCCAAAGTGTAGTCCTTTGTGCTGTATTGTACTATTCTAAGGTGTGCTAAGTTTAACACAGGAGAAAAAGAAGTTGTTTAGAGCATTTTACTGACATTTAAGAGCAAGAAAGTGTATTAGCTCATCTCGTCTGCCCTCCAAGACATTGCTAATTTAGAAGCCATTAACATTTAGCTACATGTCCCCATACACAACACAGCACAAGCAGACACAGACATCTGCAGAGATGAAAGCAGCATGTGGAGAACTCAGAAAGGAGCACTTGCCTCTGTCACAAAACTTTTCCAGTTTCAGTGTTTTCTATTCCTTACACAGATGAAATTAATTACAGTTAACTATAACCCAATCAGCAGCTTACATTGGTTTATAAAAGTCTTATCACCAGCTAGAATTTCTTACTTGTTTGTGGAGTCTTCTTCTATTCATTATACGTTGGTCATGTTGCCAAGAGTTTTCCTAAAGCAAACAGAGAACAAGCAATGCAAGGAATACACATCTTTATAACTTCTTAGCTGGAGGCACAGCAAATCTGTTGGCAATATATCTTGTGTGCTACTTTTTCCATAAATTCTAATATTTTAGTAAATCAGAAAGTGAGAACTGATTAGGGACTTTCACATTTCAAGCAAACTGTTCCTGTGCCTTAAATAAAGCTTATTTTTGCATCCATATTTCTCCTCTGAGGCACTGAGCAAGGCAGGGCTGGGGATGGACATGTGCTCTTTCTCCCTCACATGAACTGGAGTACCTTTCACCTTAACCATGGAAGTGATGAAGAGAAGGTTCCTCTGCTCCCTGCCTCCATAAATCCACCCCTGGTCGAGTCATGTTTTATTTTACAGTCTCCACATGTTTTACAAAACAGTTTCAGTTTGGAATTTTAGTTGGTACAGTTCAGACTTGCATACAAATGATGACAAATTCAGCTTCTCATCTTTGCTCTGGAAATGAAAATGTCCTAATTCTACTGATGGTTGCAAATGTCTCATATGAGGGAAAACCTTGAAAGTTACGAAGAGATTAAGGTCATGAATTTCTAGTAAATGTTTCCTGGATCAACAACATGGAAATGAACAGCATCTAAAGGAAAAGAACTTTCCAAAGCGGGGATAAACCACGTGTCAAGCTCTTAGTGCAAGGCACAGTAGAACCCATTCCTCTGCATTAATTGCCCAAGAGATTGGGAATATGACTGCAGCAGAAATTATCTATATGGGTTACACCTAGAAAGAGATAATTTGTAGATCAAGACAAAATGGGAAACTCTGAAGGAATAAACCCAGGAGAATGGCTGAAGATGGACTTGAATAACAAAACCCAATGAATTCTCCTGTGGATATGCTCACATAACCCCTCTGGATGGAAATTATACACATGATACATCAAATAAAAAGACATAACCTGAAGTTCCTATTTCTCAGTGATAAGATGATCCATATGTAAGCAAGGCTGGTGCTGGTCTCGTCTCTCAAATTAGTGACGATAGGACGAGGGGAAATAGCCTCAAGTTGCATCAGGGGAGGTTTAGATTGGATGTTAGAAGGAAATTCTTTACTGAGAGGGTGGTTAGATACTGGAATGGATTGCCCAGGGAGGTGGTGGTGTCACCATCCCTGGAGGGGTTTAAGAAACAAGGGGATGTGGCGCTTATGGATATGGTCTAGCGGTTAGATACTAGGAGAAAGGTTGGACTCAATGACCCTCGAGGTCCTTTCCAGCCATGATGATTCTGTGATTCTGTGATTCTTTACTTGTGGTTCAAGAAATGAAATGCAGATTTAGAAAGAAGGACCACATGAAGTAAGCAATTAATTATATTTTTTGCTTAAAACTATTATGAAAAATACAGGCTTAACTATTTGGATGGAAAAGGCTTGCTAATATGTATGGGTGAAATTGAACTGAGGTTAAAAACAAGATCTAGATTTAGATCTTAATGGTGTAGCATCAAAAGCTAAATGCTTGTAAATTGTAAGATATCAGAAACCAAATCAGTGCAGCTAAGAACAGATTTGTAAGGAAATACAGGGTTGTATGGCTAGAATTCCTTGGGCTCTGGCAATGGTACTTGAAGACAAGAAATTGAGGTGTGTGGTTATGGAGCATATAGTGTAATATTGGTGTACAACTCTGTGAAGAACATTTGAAGACCTGGATTCAGTTTGCAGACAAAACAAGTAATGGTTAGACTTTCAAACAGCCAAGACAGTTGACTAAGAAACACCTTGAATTGCAATGAAAAATCTGGATAGATCAACAAGGGAGAAGTGCCACACGAGCAGAAACAGACAATTCAGCTGTTCAAAGCTGTGAGTGTAGAGGCCTGATTTAAAGCCCAGGAGATCCGTGCAAGGATCTCTTGCTTCCCTCAGCAGTGATTTATATATTTACTGTCTTATCAAGAAAAATTTATGAGAGGCCACAAACATGGCCAGTTGCTGTGGTATTTCACTGGAAATACTATTTCCAGCAACAATTCCTCATTAAGAACAATTTCCTGTGGTATGTCAGTCCCCTGTGTTTAAATCAATGTTAACACATGCTTTATTGATGTGATAGAACAGTAATTAATCAGAATCCCAGGCAGTACATACAAAATCTATTACAGTCATGGAGTCACTTTTAGTAAGCAAGTCTGCGTCCTTATCGGAAAATGAGATGCTTGCTAGGGGATGTTTTCTAAAGAAAACATCCACTTTACTGGCAACAGTTCTTAACTTGAACTCTTATCAGATGTATTATCTTAGGTTTATGTCATTAAGTACAGTTAAATGAATCATTACACTTATTTCATGAATATTAGCCAACAAATCAGCAGTTTCCTGATGCACTGAATGGTATCTGGAAAACAGGAATGTTACGAAGAAAGACCTCAAGCAGCTCTTCCAAGACTCTTGGAGCAAGACCTCCAGTTCTACTATTTTAAAAATGCATGCTTCTAGATTTTTATCAGTGGCTAGCAAAATGCTTGTGTTCATGATATAAGTACTTGACATTTTTAGTGATGACACAAAGCCATTGCTAAAACTTTTATTGTTTCCATGTGGTAGTTGGTAAGTGGCACTGAAGTTTGTCTAAAGGCACCATATTTTTCTCATTCCCCAAAAATTTTTCCCAACAATTTCAGCTTGTCTTCAGAACATATGCACTTCAATCAAACTGATTTAGATTGATGAATTTTTTCCCAGTTAAATATATTCTTTTATAATTATACATTTGTTTAGTTTAATGTAGGAAAACTGCTTCTTTTTTTGCTGCAAATGTTTAAGATTTTATATACAATTTCATAAAAGATTGTAGTTTTTACTCCACGTTTTTCTAAATCTCCCAGAGTCAATTTTAATTGTAATTCCCTTCCATTTTGAAATTCTTCTTAACCTAGCTGGAAGACTACCACAGTCAATGAAGAATAAAAACTACCTGACTGATGTGATTGTGTGAGCCTGAATTTTTGCTGTTCTGGTCTAAAGTTCAAAACTATGGCCTTGCCCCCCACATTACCCCATTTTGACAGAAGACCTCAAAACACTATAGCATCAGTTTAGTTTTCAGTGGCATTCATAGGTTTAGATGTTTGTGCACAAGGTTTTTAACACAACAGAAAGCATGAAAGGAAAGAAAAATGTGGTGACCAGCAAACTGACCACTTTACATCTGCAAATGAGAAGGAACAACTTATAGGAAGAAAAGTCTGTATCACTTTGGATGTGTAACAAGGTCTTATCAAACTTCTAAAGGTATAAATCTGGCTCCTTAGCTCCCACTTCACTTCTTTCTGTGCCAAGTTATGCCACAAATACGGTGATTTTAAAACAAGCTTCTTAGCAAATTTGTGACAGAAGAAGATATTTTGCAACTCTGGCATCCAGATGGTCAGGCAGTAATGGAGGCATCAGGAAAGACATCTTTAACTTTCTACCAGAAATAGATGTATTTGTTTTGTCTCAGAGAAGATACTTCTCTTACCAGGCACCAGAAAACTGCAGGCAACTGTTTCACTGAAGAAGAACAACTCAATGATAATTGCATGCTCCAAGGCCAGGTTTGTGTTCTGTCAAGTGGAACCCATCCTTTGGTGGAGACTAGACTATTTCTAAGGCCTTCAGCCTCCTAATGAGTAACTGACAGGACACATTGGCAGCTGTGTCACCATCACTCCTTTTTTAGTGGACTTAAAAAAGAAGGAAAGGTAATTCAGCCTGCACGAGCTATGTTTGTAGTGATAAGTCTGTGCAAATGGTGCACCTTCCAGCAGCCTTACAGTCCATTTAAAACATCGTGGGCTCCATGTGAGCTCAGTGTGGAATCTCCACTGAGGTCCAAACCTCCCAGTGATCCAAACTGTGTTTGCAGACTGGCTGCAGTCAGGCTTGACTCAAATCAACTGTCTTCCTGAGCAAGAAAATTCACTCTAGAGAAGACGGATGTGACTACTCCCTGAAGCAGTTTCGATCTTCATGTAAGACAGACCCAGAGTGTTTTTCAGGATGCCCACTCTATGACACACCCTCTGTCTTGTTCTTTTCATTCTCTGAATGAGCAAGAGAAAAATTTCAGACAACACCTACAATCTGTCTGGAAAATACAAAGGAAAGTGTCCAAAAGATTGGTTGAGCTGAAAAGCTACAAATTTTTACTTCAGGTAGTCTGGCTTTGAGGAGGGCTCAAGCGATGGTCTGTTTCTGCACAAAACTCTTAAGGAGGCAAAGTCTTGGAAGGAAATTAAAAAAGGATGCAATTAAGAAAGCTGAACAGCAGAGTGATCACTTTGTGTCTGTTAAGTCAGCAGAAATGTCGTTTTAGGCACGAGATACATAAAGAGGAAAACCTCATTTGAATGGAATTCTTGCACACTTGTGAAACACTGCAGCTTAATAAACTGTTCCTCTGCACCAGTAACCCACCTGCCCCGGAGAGTAAGATGGGTTCTTAATACCAGTGGAGAAATCACACATGAAAAATGTGCAGCCCAGCTCAGAGACAGTTTACAAATTAGAACAGAGCAAAGAAATTAAGTAGGAGATGATGCATAAGTGAGCAGTGCTTGGAGGCAGCCTCAGCTTTGACACCAACAAATCATGCAGACTTTACGCAGCGGTTCGGTCCAGCATTCGATGAGAAATGAGGCTGCAGGAATAGTGCCAAACATACCCTTAAAGGAACACACTCAGCAATAAGTCGTGTGAACTTTACACTGCAGCGAAGAGAATAAATAAGTTACACATTTTAAAAATACCTGGTTTTGCAAGGCTTGAAATTTATACATGAGTTGTGAAGTAGCCCTGGAAAGCCAGTCATTTAATGGCATTAGGAGTTCCTGTATAGTATAGGACAGCTCTGAGCCCACCGAAATACATATGGTCATAGGAACTCCAGCATTATGCAATGAATTTTTTTTTCCCCTTAAAAGAATATTGTTTTTTTCCCTAATAAATAAAATCTTGTGATTTTTTTTCTTTCTTCCTTTCACTTTTATTTAAGATGAATATAGAATAAAGATAACGTACTGAAGAAACGAGAGAAAGAAAAGAGAAAGGAAGGGGAGAAATTAAAAACTTAAATTTAAATTAAAACTTAAATTAAAAAAGCTTAAATTAAAACTTAAGCTTAGCTACTTCAAAAGTTTTTTTAAAATCAGTTTTTGACTGTTTAGGGATTAAATTAAAGATAATTTAACTGAGAGAGTTGGGGCTGTTCAGTCTGGAGATGAGGAGGCTCCCAGGTGACCTTATTGTGGCCTTCCAGTATCTGAAGGGGGCCTACAAAAAGGCTGGGGAGGGGCTTTTTAGGATGTCAGGTAGCCACAGGACTAGGGGGAATGGAGCAAAGCTGGAGATGGGTAGATTTAGAGTGGATGTGAGGAGGAAGTTCTTCACCGTGAGAGTGGTGAGAGCCTGGAATGGGTTGCCCAGGGAGGTGGTTGAGGCCCCATCCTTGGAGGCAATTAAGGCCAGTCTGGATGGGGCTCTGGCCACCCTGATCTAGGATGGGGTGTCCCTGCCCATGGTAGGGGCATTGGAACTGGATGATCCTGTGGTCCCTTCTAACCCTGAGTGACTGTCTGACTTGGTCTGGGTGATCCTGCTGTGTCAGGGGGGTTGGACTGGGTGATCTTTCGAGGGCTCTTCNGGGGGATTGGACTGGATGATCTTTCGAGGTCTCTTCCAATCCCTAATGATTATTATAGGACTGGAAGGGACCTCAAAAGATCATCCAGTCCAATCCCCCTGCCACAGCAGGATCACCCAGACCAAGTCACACAGGAGCACATCCAATAACATCATTAATATACACCTTTAGCTTCACTTTTCCCATATGAAAAAGTCTCATCCCACAAACTAAGATACTGTCTAAAGTGTAAATATTTGGATTTAGAAAAAAACCTCAGTCACTTCAAAAAGTATTTATACAGGAAAAATGTTGGTTGCAATTATTAGTGTTGGTTTTGTTCTTACTTCTGCTATTGTAAATAGTGTATATTTTAATATCCATGAAAACCTATTCTTTCCAGCAGAAGCCTTAACATAAAGCAGACCCTTACATTTTTAATCATGTAATTACTTTCATTGCTGTTCTAAGACTGGTGTGTACTCAAGTGCTTTAGGAAGTGGAAGAGAAATGGCTGAGTGTAAATTTCTGTGCATGTGCCCTCCTCCTCGCCCAAACAGTTTGAATGTAAGTGTTAAACTGAATGAATAACTCTGAATAATTGAAGATTACAGTCTTCACTATTAGTCACACAAATGGCTGATTTTATTTTAATATTTTAGCACTACTAAATCTCTTATGGCAGAGGAAAAGAGGATTTTAGATGTTAACATGAGGGAAAGGTCAAGCAAGAAACAATCTCTTGGTTTCATTTTCACCTTTATACGAAAATCTGCCAAGTGATACCCTGCTGGAGCAGAGTCAGGACCAGCTGTAACTCACTTCTGTACTGGCCCTGTCGTTGGAACTGTTGTTCTTTTTATGTACCAGGATTTCTAGAGTTGGTACAAGTGCAAATTCTTTTTTGGAGCAGTTCTATGACATCTGCAAACACTAGATTTTTTTGTTAAAATATGCAGATCTCTTTCCCAAAGAAAAAAACACTGCAGGTAAGATTAGAAAGGGAGTGGAGGAGATCTTCACTTCATCAGGCTGCATGCAACCAGACTGCCTGAAAGAGAAAAAAGAAAGGTCCAGAGACTGGGGCAAGTATAAAGAGCATGAGGCCTGACATATCTGGTTGTAACAGAATGACTGTAACTGATTTTGTTAGCCCTGTGTGAAGGCAGATGAGTGCTTGAGAAGTGACCGAGGAGCCAGACCTCCACAGCTTATAAAATATGGTGCCAAGACTGGAATGTGGGCTCAACTCTGCTTTTTACTCATGATCTGTGGTGAGCACTGGATTATTATAGGATCATAGAATCATTAGGGATTGGAAGGGACCTCGGAAGATCATCTAGTCCAATCCCCCTGCCACAGCAGGATCACCCAGACCAAGTCATAGACTCAGTCAGGGTTAGAAGGGACCACAGGATCATCCAGTTCCAACTAGATTGAGAGGAAACTTTATGTATTTCCTTCTTGCTACATGAAGGATTACTCTTCAAGTAGCCAAGAAGAGGACCAGACTGAAAACAAGGGGCTTTCTTGGTCTATGACTTGGTCTGGATGATCCTGCTGTGGAAAGGGGATTGGACTAGATGATCTTTCGAGGTCCCTTCTAATCCCTAATAATTCTATGATTCTATGGTCACTATACAGTGCAATTGTAGCATCAGCTGTTCTTACAGTGTGTGGCTTTCAGAAACTTCTAGAATGGTTCCAGCTTCTTGTGATGAGAATATGGGTGTGGATAGGACATGGGCAGACAGACAGCCTGCCCCATTGTATTAGAGCCTGAACACATGCAGGTCAGCTCCCAAGAAGATCTTGCCTTCTGGTAGGCTCAACAATACTGTAAGCTTCATGGACATCAGACAGTTGGCTTGAATGTGGACTTGAAACATGATATAGATGTATGGTTGAAACCATGCAGAGAAAATGGAATCCCAGATAGATTTGTTGTGGTGTTGTTGCTAAGGAATGGGACTTTAAGAAATGTGACTTCTTTTTAGTGAGACTCGTGTTGTAGTGTGCACAGAGTTCTGCAGCCACGGAAGGGAAAATTCCACTTGACAGTGCGGGGATTTAAGAATGTTCCTATGTTACAGTAACTTATATCTGTTTGAGCACAAAAAAGACAAATCAGCTAGGATCAAGACTAGGTCAAGACATAAGCATTAAAAGATGTAGGCGTATGATACATGTCTGAGAGGAACGCAGTTCCTGTCTCCAGGCTGCCTTTTGTAATCATCACTGTCTGGACTTAAAGCTGTGGTCCACCTTTGTGCTCCTTCTGTGGATAGGGGTGCTATTGGTCATGAGAGGAACACGAGTTTCCTGAAACTGGAAACACAGCTAAAATTGGCCCATACCCAGAGCCTTGGCTCTGATGACTATTCCCACAGCAATTTTGCATATGTAATAGTAGAATCCTAGAATCATTAGGGACTGGAAGGGACCTCGACAGATCATCTAGTCCAATCCCCCTGCTACAGCAGGATCACCTAGACCAGGTCACACAGGAATGCAATGTTTCTTGTAGTATGAATATTGAATTGGCAGTAAAATAACAGAATAGATGTAAGTGCCCCAGCCACACATTAGAGAAAACATGAAAGGCACCACAACATGAAAATAATCCCAACCACAGGCTACAGACTTCTGGTCATTTGCTTAAATGAAGCTGAAATACTTTTTTGCATTAAGAATTTCCTTAGAAATGGGCATTGAGAGTTTTTCCATCAGTCAACACTACTTACACCATGAAGATTTAAACTATCTTGTAATAACACCACAGGTGACCAAACCACACAGAACCGAGGTGGCTTTTGGGTTATTCTCCAGTTCTTTTCATAAACAATCCAATGATTAGACTATTATGTATAAAGCAGTCACCTAAATAAGTTTTGAGGGTCCTTGACTCTTTAGATGTGTTTTAGACAGACTGAGAGTTCATTTATCAGACCAAAATCCTTCAGGGACTTCCACGAAAACTAATTTGGCAAGATTACTCTAATCTATTTTAGATGTCTACAGTGCAGACAGCCACTTGGGCACATCTAGGGTGTGATTAATCTTCTGATCTAGAAATTGAAAACAGATCAGTTGAATCCTGCAGCAGAAATGCCTACTTCCTCCCACGGATTCTGAAGAAATTATAAAATCTGCCCTATTATAAAACATTCTGTCTGTTGGTTTGCTCAGACATCTGAACTTCGAGGACGTGATTTTTACCCCTATTTTGACCAGGATCAGACAAGAGTCAAGTCCTGAGCTGGTCACAACTCACTTGGTGTAGTTTCAGGCATTTCCAAAGGCAGTTTGAAGGGTCTTTTACTTTTTAAAACAAAAGGTGAAGGACCCAGCACGTCTAGGATCAGGTTAGAGCGGAGCATAATTTTCAGGTCACAATTTGTCACCTGGGCAAAACTTAGAAACTGTTTGTAAACTTCATCACTAAACTTTCTGTTCATGCAAATTTGTCAACATTCAGCCAATACATTTAGCAACTGCCCCTTACCTGTCTCTGCTTTTAATACCAGGCCATGATATGCAGCACTCTTTTAGGAAAAGACATAGAAACAGTGTTGATTGAGAAGAAAATCCATGAGTTACAATGGCCAAATATAGTGCTTTTTATTCCATATCTCTTCCACTGCAGTAAGATTCACAGAATCAGAGCATTAGGGGTTGGAAGGGACTTCAAAAGATCATCTAGTCCAATCCCCCTGCCAGGGTGGGATCACATAGGAACACATCCATTCAGCTGGTCCTAAGTTGTCACATGTAGCTCATATGGAGGACTTGCTAGAGGTCAAATTGTGATTTGTTTTGGAAATGATGCCTGCATTCTCTGTTATTTTCATAACTGGAAAAGCAAATATGAAAAATTCAAAAGACAGGAATAGATTTAAATTCAACTGATATTAGAGTCTGAAGAGACACATCCATATTTTGCATTTATATGCAGCCATCACGAATAAGGCAGAATCATTCACACTCCTAATATCTTGCATGTAATTGACAGAGCCTTTGTGTCTTGTGTCTTGCTAATTTTCATTGTCTTGCATTTTGAACTAACCTGAATTCATCATGTGTGACTTGAATAGGTGGATATAGAACTCTGTGTGTGTGTGTGTGTGTGTGTGTGTGTCCCACTGACATTTTCCTTTATCACTTAGCTACAAGGATGTATTGGCTATTTCTGTCCTGAAAGCTTCATCAAAGGCTGCTTTGTTTCTCAACAAGGTTGAAGAAGGGAGATTTCCACCTGCCAGAACTCCAGCTCACATGTGATATCAGTGCTGAACAACAGCTTTCCAGGCAGCACGATTGAAATCACAGTGCTAAATATCTTCCACAACTGAGCTTCAATCACCAGTTGCTTCCCCACAGGCTACTGGCAGTGAGGCTGCTTCTTGATTTAAAAGACATTACTTTGTGGTGGTTAACATTGAAAATATTCCTTTGCTTATTTGATCAGTGTCTTGTCTTCGTGTTTACATTCTTCTGGCATTTGTGTTTGAGCAGAGGACCTTTTCCTCCTTACAAATTAACATTTTTCCCAAGTATCACTTTAATTTTTACAGGGGGAAACTAATAACTGTAATTCGCTCTCTGAATTAGTATTGTCAAGTGGCACTTAGAGTAACAGAAGCTGAACTCCTCCAGTGTATTTATTTTGTTAAATATCTGTTGGTTTAGGTTGACCTCAACAGTTATCATAGTTTGAGCAAGTTTCTTGCCTGAGGCACAGGGGAAATTGCTATGGCAACTTGTGACACTTTCTCAACTCTGCAACCTGGTAGGGACCAGTTTGGAGCTTCCTGTGACTGGTTTCCTGCTCCTTCTTCATTTGACTTCCATCTGTTGTTTGGAGAAGACACATGGCTCTGGGCTGGGCACAGCAGCCATATTGCCCTTGTAATGTGATGAATGCAGAGTGAAACAAATAAACTCAGTAACAGTGAATGATATTAAGCAGGTATGAATTTATTACAGCACTGGACGCTGAGGGATGCTCTTCCACACAGGTGCACCATAAGTTTAAAATATGCATGTATTTATACAGATTAACTATGCATATTCATTAGGAAAGGCAGGGTTATACAAATGAGTTCCCATTAATCACTTCCATGAGCTCCCTCCAGATAGAGCCTGCACAGTAAGGTTAAGAGGGTCTTTCAGGAGGTCGTTTCCATGATGAACTTTCCACTCCTTCACCTTTGCTGCTAGAGTGTGCAAGAATCTCGCTGCTTCTCTGCTGTTTTGATCTCCTCGAGGCTAAGCTGTGCTCTGCAAATTCAGTTAGTCTAAAGATGGTTTCAAAACAGCTACACAACAGCTCTAAACATTATCCCAAAGTTGATCACTGTTACATGCTGAAGCTTGAACTAAAGCTACTGTTATAGGTTAAGTTTCAAGCTGATGTTAAGATTTAAGCTACTATTACGTGTTAAAATCCAAGCTTTCCAACTACTGTTGTGTGTTAGGATCCAGCCCACTGTAACAAGAAAAGGAAAGAGAGAGAGTGGTACTTCAGAGATCAGTGGAGACAAGGTTTCATCTGAATCCCACTTTTTGCTGAAATTGAGAGTTTTTCCTCTAGTTCAGGGCCATAGTATCATAGACTCATTAGGGATTGGAAGGGACCTCGAAAGATCATCTAGTCCAACTCCCCTGACACAGCAGGATCCCCTAGACCAAGCCACACAAGAAAATATCCAGATGAGTTTTAAACCTCTGCACTGAAGGAGACTCCACAAGCTCCATGGGCAGCCTGTTCCAGTGCTCTTGTCACCCTCACCATGCAGAAGTTCCTTCTCATATTGATGTGGAACCTCCTATGCTCCATCTTACAACCATTGCCCCTCATCCCATCCCTAGATGAGACTGAGATGGCCTGGCTCCATCCTCCTGACACCCACCCTTCAAATATTTATAGATGTTAATGAGGTCACCCCTCAGTATTGCTTTGACTTGGATTAGTGGATATGAAAGCAGGTTGGAGATTTTCTGGTGTTCTGTGGAGTTTACCAGCTGTTGCATAATTTCTTAGATTGTTTCATAAACTATTGCATTTCTACTTGTCGCCATTTATAACTAGGATAATGTATTTTCCTTCACACACTAAAACAACTAAATACAACTAAAAGCAAGTGCTCTCAAATATTTTGATAAGAAATAATGAACACACAGATATAAGGTGCTAATAAACATTATGCAATGGCCGGGCATTAATCACTGTGGTGTCTATTTTATTTCAGGGCCCTGTACTTCTGCCTCTAGTTGAGGATTATCCTGGGTTTCATTGCCTGATTTTGATTCAGTTCTTCCCTGGTTTTAAGAAAAACTTGTCAACAAAACCAACAGAAACCTGTTACCTTTAGCTTGGTTAAGTTAATGTTTTCTGAAGATTATTATTTTATCTGAAGACCCTTGGCCAACTCTACTGATTCCTGATAACTTTTAGAGACTCTATCTGCACTGGAGGATCTGTCTATTGTGAGCATTCTCTGAGACATGTGCAAGTCCCCTCCTCTATAGCTCTGTGGAGACTGTCTGCTCAAAGGTTCATCAGTCCTGAAGGAGAATACAGAGAAAATGAAGGGCAATTCTGCTGATGAGATGGATTTAAAATATGGACCACAGTAATCTTTGCCCCTAATGGATTGTTGCGGATCTAAACGAGGCTAGTTCACAGCAATGTAATCAAGGAAAATAGATGAATATTTGGCAATTATGATTTTTAAAGGTGACAGTGATAAAAATACTCTACTTGTATTGTTGTTGTAGGGAATAACAAAAAAGCCAGTAATTATGACACATAAGCCATTTGCTGTGAATTAAATTGTTATTATGTGTCTCAGCTGCACTAAGTATTCTCTTTGAGCACTGTAGAGTTAGCCGAAAACTATGTGCTTTGGGTAAAAATTAGTAGTGAAAGGGTAATTGAAGATAGTAGGAAAAAAAAAGAGTTAATAGATGTGATTTATTTTTGTTCAGGTGTTTTATTTGTTTGTTATTCATGCACAGATAGATATATAATATCTCTTGAGGTTCATTATATTTTCCTCTATTGCAGTGAAGCTGTTTGCCTTGATAATACAATTATCATAAGAATCAAGATAATTCTGTATTCCTGCAGTGTTTCTCAGGTTTTTTTATTCATTGCATTTTCTTTTCAAATTCTTCTGCCTCTAACTTACAAGAAATTATGCGTTTCTGTAACACTGTGTGTGTGTTGGAGCTTCAACAACAAATTAGTGCCTCGGAGCAGGGCAAGGAGAGAAATGGTTCATGCATTTTGGATGCACGTCTGACTGCATTATTAATTGATCTTAATTCCGCTTTATTAATGAGCTCTTCAGCTAAACATGTTTCTGTCCACAGGAAAGAAAAAATAATTTTAAACCCCCAAAACCAAGCAGAGGAATAAAGCAAAGTAGTTTCATTGTGCCAAAACAGGAGCGGGTACCTAACATCACTTCATGCTTGCACTGATGAAGTGAGTTTCTCACTGACAAACTCTCCTTTTGGATCCCCTTTAAAACAGAAATAGTTTGGACCTCCAAAATTAGAGCATACATTCAAATGAGAGCGTGCAAGTGATAAATGCTGAGGAAAACTGTTCTTTTATATTAAAGAAACCATTTTTAACACTGAAGTTTGTTGAGAGGAACGTGAAACGCCTCGACGCTGCCGCCAGCGTTTCTCTATGACATGAAGAGCAACGCTGCCCCCTAGCGGCGGAACGCGTTGTCGAACAAGAGGGCGGTTGGTTCCTACGTCGAGGTCCTTCGTGCTATCAACTTCCCGAAAGCAAAACAGTCCCCAGCAAGTGCAGACAGTGCTAAAGTCTCCTAGGGCTCAAGTATGCTGGCTCTCCCAAGAAAGGGAATTTACTTTTAATATCAAGGCGCAGGATCCAGGAAGATATTTGAGTGGCACACAGACAATTGAATCTAGTCTGGGCTTCAGAGAGAAAAGTGAGTTGTATTCTGCAGCATATACACACATGTACACACATATATATATATATCACATGCAGTGGAGTTGAGGGCAAAATCCTGTCTGCAAAACAATGAAGAGAGAAGGAAGGGAAGCCACACAATGTAGTTGATCTGATATGGAATGGGGCACATCAACCTTTTTGTTTCGTTGGAGTGACCCTGCACAGATGTTTCACTGATGTGGTGTCATGGCATGTACACTTGAGTAGCAGCACTTGGGAGGAGTCCCCAGAAACTGTCCTAATAGCAGAGGGCCCTGTGACTTTTGTCTTTACACGCCAATGCACAGAACAAGGCAAAGCTAAATAGTTTTCCAAGTCTTCCCACTGTTTTTCAAAGACACGAAAAGATAAAGCTGAGAACAGTCAAATCAGCTCTACAGAGAAATTTCACCAACTGCCATTTACCCTGTGTGTCTCAACAGAAAGACTGACCCAACGAACCAGCTGCTCAAAGACAGGACTAACTGATAGTCCTTGCACTGGAGCCAAGTGTCCCCGGGTTGCCAAGAGCTTAGTCAAACTAGGGTCCATTGAACCCATGTAAAAGCAAGGCACAAGCAGAGAAAAGTTCTTGTTCAGGAAATTGAAAATTCCTGATTAAGTTGGTTTCTGCTTGAAAAATCCCTGCCAGCTCCAGTGATGAAGTTGTCAGTGTCTGACAGTCTTTCATAGATTTTACTGCGACATGTTCTCTCCTGCTGTCATTACCTTCTTCCTTTTCATCCCCTCCCTCTGCACTCTGTCATTCCAAGAAATACTTTCTCAAAATGAGTTCTATTAAAGGAATGAGAAACTCTGAGAAGTCATGAGAACTGGCAATATTTCCACAGTGCACACTACACCGTTTCTTTATACTCTTTTCTGCAAGCTCTCCTCTTCTGGCTGGCTGACTTCTACTGCAATCTGCTTGGAGCTACAGTTGTGTCATATGTTGAACACAGGAGAGGAAAAGGGTAGAGACAGCAATCCTCTTTGGGCTTCCTGGACATCATTAGGCAATGGGACAAGACCAGGAGATGAATGACAGGGTAACAAGCCAGTCTGAAAATTAGCACAGGCAAAATAAGTAATGACACTGACTTTGAAGCATACTGTCCTCATTCCACATACAGTGATGTTGTCATTAATCAAAAGGCTAATAATTAACATATTTTCCCAGGAGGCAATAAATATCATGTTGAACATTCCTATGAGGAAAGTCTAATTCAGCTTTTTGTCGTGTTGGATGAGTATACAAAACAAAAAACTAGAATCTAAAAGGTCAGCACTGCCAGGAGCATCCAGATCCTAAGGTAAGGTGCCATCAGGAGAGTTAGGTAAAGAAATCTCTTTCCTGAGTCCCACCAGACATTAGCAGTGCCTGAGTGCTGCTCAGTCTTTGCAGTAAACCCAGGCACAGCACCACAGGTCCAAGCCCAGGTTGGCCGAGTCTGGGAATTGCCTTGGTTTCTCAAACTTACTTTTATTTTTCAAACGGTCATGCAGACAGTTTTATCATGACATATCCTCTTGCCCTAGGAAAATCTGGGCATGTGTAGGAAAATGTGGTTATCACGTTTATTTAACAGTGGTCACATAATATTGTCAAGGATACCTTGGGCAGATTGGACTGTCCAGAGTGCATACAGTTGTGTGCTTTTGTGCAGTCACAGATTCACAGAATCATTAGGGATTGGAAGGGACCTCCAAAGATCATCCAGTCCAATCCCCCTGACACAGCAGGATCACCCAGACCAAGTCACACAGGAACACATCCAGGCGAGTCTTAAACATCTCCAGTGAAGGAGACTCCACAATCTCCCTGGGCAGCCTGTTCCAGTGCTCTGTCACCTTCACCGGGAAGAGGTTCCTTCTTATATTTATGTGGAACCTTCTATGTTCTAGTCTAGTGTTTATTTGTGTGCTTCTCCCAGCAATCTACGCATATCACATACAACCCAATCATGTACAACCCAATTACATGAGCCTTTCTGTGGGTAAACAGTGTGGAGAGCTGATGAAACCCTCGAGCCAAGGTTTTAAAGCCCTCATGGAGGTCTGTGGAACATCAGACCTGAGCAGAAAAAGTCTCCAGGAGATTGTAGCAGTTCAGTAACAACTGTGAACTTGGAATTTCATTCATACACTCCTTGATCTCAGTCCTATTTGCATTTAGTCTTCCGTGAATAATGTGTGCAGGAGTGGAAGCCCATGAGATTTACTAAACAGTGCCAAAGCAACCTGGCTTTGGCTGAAGTTTCTGCTGATGTAGCTGAATTAAAGAATCTGCGTGAGGAGCTGTTGGTAGCTCACTTTTGTGTTGTAAAGTGCAACTATTAAACATTAAAGTCTTGTTAGTCCTTTCCTGCATCCTCTGCTGTCTGGGACAAATAACTTCTAAAGCACTAGATCCAGATTCAGATTAATTAGTGAAAACTATCTGCTGACTTACTTATATTAACTTTTTCAGTGAAATTCATGCTCTGTGGGTTTTTTTTTCCTAACCTCATCCTTTCACTGTTCAGAACTAGAGTTTAGCATTTGTAAGATTATTTTTGCTATGGAAGCAACAAGAGACTTCATTTCATATCGTAACTAAAAACGTCAGGACAGTGTTTAATTTGTTTCTGTACATGTAGTACTGATACTTGAAAGCTACTCACGAGTCTTTTCCAAAGACTTACCAAATCTTCCTTAATAAATGCAACTGGAGCTTTGAATGAGAGCTAATTTTTGCTTTAGATAAGGTAAATAATTCAATTTATCTTCTCCAGAAGTGGTAGGTGTATGGTAAGCAGATGGTAAATTACAATTTACAGCTAAGTTCCTAATGCTAAATTAGAATTTTTTAGGAGAGCCACCAGTTATATAATTCATATTTACACTGCATCATAAAATGAGACTCAGTCTGTGTAGTTTTAAATAAATCTTGTAAGCAGGATCCAACTATTCTAAGCGGAACAAAAGAGCAAGTGTCTTACCGAACACTAAAGCAGACTACACTGAAAAAAACCCCAATAATTTTCTTAGCTTCCATTAAAAAGTGTGTAAACATGCTGAAGCCTATTTACTTCCAAAACAGCCAGTGATATCACAGGAATAAAAAAGTGCTAGCAACTGTGGACTAACTTCACTATAAAGTAACAAGCCAAACGTGGTCATAGTGTCTCTGTTATGAATGATGGTTAGTGTCTTCTATCTCAGTGAAAGAACCAACCAACAGCCCCTTTGGAGAGGAGCTGTCTCTCCTGCTACCTTTCAGCCTTGACCAGAATCCATCACAAACCTAAGGAAGACTTCACTACCAGAGGAAAAGCCTGTAACCACCTCATCCACTCCCCCAATTAGCCCAAAATCAGATCCAATTCCACACTCGGAGCAGATTATTCAGGGCCATATCTAACGGCATGTTTGAAGACAGGCTTCCACAACTTTTGTGGGCAACCAGTTTCCAGTGTGAAAACCTTCAACAAAGGAAATGATTCATGGAGAACATACTGAGGCTGGGGTGGAAAAAACCCCCAAACCAAAACATTCAGCAATTTCTAGAGGGCAAAAGGGAAAAATATTGGTGTATTTTACTATGAAGGAAAGAGAAGATCCACAATAACCTATAAATATATAAGATCCTACATAAATATATAAATATATATAGAATCATAGAANCCTTGCTCAGGAGATGGGCTCTGATTGACAAAGAACAAGTCTGGACAACCATTGGGGAATATTTTTTATGCTCATGTGGGGTGAAAACTTAGAAGCTGAAGGGTTCATTGTGGTTCCTCTGCAACTAAAGTGAATGTATTTAATTTTAGCAGCAGAGAAATTCTTAATATTTGTAATGAAAGTATCTTTTTAGGTGTAGATTTTGGGGTAAAGAAACAATTCTGTATTAATACTACTTACTTGAACTTTAAATTATTTATTTGAATTTTAAATTATTTATTTAAAATTCAAATAAGTAGTAACACTGCTAGTCTTAAGGGTTCTTTACACCACGTTATTGAGACTAGGAAACACAAGAGAGGGCAGAGAGGGAAATGAAAAGTGCAGCTTGTTTGATTCGGGAAAAAATCAAGTAAGTTTTGATTTGGAGTTTTCAGAGCCAACAGGCGTGCTCTGTCACTGAGCTGAGGAAATTTGGCCAGACACGTTACACACACGAGATTAAAAAATCACTGGGCAGTTCTTAATCCATTTCCGCACGTCTCGCACAGGTGCTTTGCAGACAAGAGTACATTTGGAGGCACTAGCACAGTTCTGCCAGAAACTGTTGCTTGTTTATCTCCTATTTTAACTCCATTAACCAAAGTAGGAAAACTATCCAGCCTACAGTAGCATCGTTTGTTTTTTGGTATTTCCAAAAAAATACTATTAGTAAAAGTGCCAGAGAGAGGGGACTGAATTAGCACAGACACAAAACTGCATTAACACCATCTAGAAGTTTGGAAGTATGTTGGCTACACAGGAGGAAAATGAAGAAGGAAGGTAATAGATCAAAATCTGGATGCTGGAAATAGCAGTTGGCCAATGGAACAGTGTTTTACTTTCTCTTGTATTCCATTGAAAAAGATCTCCAGAACAAAGCAGGCCTGCCTAGGGACACACTGCAAAAACAAAGGTGGACTGAGGGATGGGTTCTCATCTTCTTCCCCCTTCATTCTCTCCATGCCATCACCTGACATCGATTTTTGATCTCTGCCCCCTTTTTCCCTTGGAAGCAGTAGTGTTTTGTTTAACCAGTACTGAACCAAACTTTAATAACCTAAGCTCACAATCACAGCCATCTGAAAGCCTCAAACAGCTGATGCACTAGTTTGTGAGGAGGAAGTTCTTCACCGTGAGAGTGGTGAGAGCCTGGAATGGGTTGCCCAGGGAGGTGGTGGAGGCCCCATCCCTAGAGGTGTTTAAGGCCAGGCTGGATGGGGCTCTGGCCAGCCTGGTCTAGGATGGGGTGTCCCTGCCCATGGTGGGGGGGTTGGAACTGGATGATCCTGTGGTCCCTTCCAACCCTGAGTGATTCTGATTCTATAACTTCTCCAGTGAGGTGAGCCTGCTGTGTCAGGGGGATTGGACTAGATGATCTTTCGGGGTCCCTTCCAATCCCTAATGATTCTATGACTCTGTGATTCTATGATTCTGTGATAAGACTCCTTGTAGTCAAGTGTACAGATACGCTGAGAGTCTCACGGTCTGTTTGAAGCAAGAATTCTAACAAGCCAGTTCATTGCATAATGGAGGTATCTCCTGCATCACTTTTGTTGGTGTATCCATCAGTCTTGATCTGTCACTGCATGGGCTAAGATCTTCTGGAGCAGCTTGTGGTTTATCTCCTAGTATTCCTACCAAAAGAAGAGCAGTGGAGAGGAGTGATACACACCCAGTTCTTTGCTATGGGCTGATAGAATGAGAAAACATGGGGTCCCTGACTGAGGTAGAAGAAAAAGGTGAGTAAAGGACTGTATATGAAAACAAACCACTCCTATATTGTATGCTATTAATGGTGCTAACACCATCAGCCACAATAGCTGGTGTTCAGATCTCGAAGCAGGACCACAAATTTAAACACCAACGTGAAAGCACTTTTCTCTCGCACCCGTAAGCCTTGTCTTGCAGAACTGCCAGGTGAAACAAATTTACTGCTCTGTGAGAGGGACAACCTTGACAGCTCTGCCATGTCAGTGCTTTGTAGAACCCCACACAATCTCTTACATTTAAAAAAATGCTAGCAAGCTGAAAATATTTCAATAACAGCCGACAATTTCCTAACAGCAGGGAGCTGTGTTTTACTAGAAAGTCAGTCCTGTCTCGCACAGCTACTGATGCAGCTATTTGCCTTCCGATGCAACACTTATGAACCTCTGTCCCATTTTTTTTTTGCCTGTATAAGTAAATATGCTAGTCCTTGCACTCACACAGAGCCAGGCAACATACTTCAGTCTTCCCTCCTCCAAACAGCACTGCATTGACACACAAAGAGCGACCACAGGCATCCCTCCCAGAAAAGAAATCTGAGCACTTTTTGCTGTATTTGATTCTTTAAACCAGGGTAAATTAAAATTGCTTATGTCTCAGGAGAGCAAATCAAAATGCCTGCAAAAGGTACAGGGATCAGTGGCTGCTTAGGCAGTGAAAGCAGATTCGATATGAAGACAAATTTCTTTCTACATGAAAGAACCAGATGCAGATGTAAGGGAAGGCAACCTACACTTCAGTCTCTAATTGTGTGGAATGAGTATGATGTGGTCTCCTGCTCACAGGGAATAGTAGCTTTTATGTCTCCTGTCCTCTTCTCAAGACAATCAGGCATGGGTGGAAGAATGTAAAAAAGGAAATCCTTAAGAATGGAGCAAACATTTGTCAACAGGCTGGTTGTGCAGAAGCTGATGCTAACAGTGTCTCATTGAAGACACTGGGAATCTGGGGTCTGTGTACACAGAAAAAAAGGTTGAAGTGACCAAGGGCTCACACTTGGGTCATACTTCAAGGTGAGGGTGACAGAGCACTGGAACAGGCTGCCCGGGGTGGTTGTGGAGTCTCCTTCACTGGAGATGTTTAAGACCCGCCTGGACATGTTCCTGTGTGACTTGGTCTGGGTGATCCTGCTGTGTCAGGGGGATTGGACTAGATGATCTTTGGAGGTCCATTCCAATCCCTAATGATTCTATGATTCTATGAAAAGCTCACACTGGTCTCTCAGCTGTGTAAGGCAGTCTGTGGCAGTGCACCTCACCTGTCTACCTGCTCTATGCTTTCCATTGTCATGTATGCAAGGGTGGAGCTGGAATAATATGCACTTGTTGTGACCTGGTGTAGCTTTGGTTTGTGCTGGACAGACCTGTTTTGAGGGAGGAAGCTAAGGAGGGCTATCATTGCCTCTTAGCATGACCTCCTGCAATCTGTATCCTCTTCCATTAGCACCAAGTCAATGGTAATTTAATTAATGCAGTTAGTACAACAGTTCACTCGGTCCTCTAGAGGAAGAAAAACCACTCAATTGAAATTAAAAGGAAAGGGAGAGATCAACTATAATCTTGTTCTTTCTTGTAGCTCCCTGGAAAAAAAAAATCACATTAAAGTCAACCACTTGGTCTTACACAGTCAGAGAAGACTTAACTTAGAGCATGTGATATGTAACTTCTGAATTTTGTCCAGGACCTCTCTACTCCAAATTAAATTTCTATTTCATGTTGTTTGATCATCTTGCTGCAATATTATGGGCTTTGCAAAGAAATCCAAATTCTTCTAAAACAAGATGTGCTGAAATTGAGAGAAGTTGGAGCAAAAAGTGATCTGGTAGGTATAAGGATTTAGGAAGGAATGTAGGTAATTAATGCTGTGTTCTCTCCACCAAGGAAGCTAAAGAAAGTTAAGTACTCAGAGGCACACCCGACAGCTACAGGAGGGAAACCTCTCTACCAGGAAATTTCACTTAGTGCTAATCAATGAGCACAGTGTCTCATATGTCTCATAATATGTCTCATAATCTCTTATGTTGTTGTGTGAGAGAAAATGCTAGCTAGGAATTACCTCTCCACTTTGGGTGTTTGTGTTTGCAAGGATGACAATATTGAAACTGAGATGAATTTGACAGGTCTTGCTATCAGGTGGCCATCAGTTCTTCCACAAAAAAGTAGAAGGCCTCTAATTCCTGATCTGTTGTCTTCACGAAAACAAGGCAACCTTCCAGACACCTCAGCCTGGCCTTAGTCCAAAGATGCTCACAAAGCAAAACACTATGTCCTGTGACAGATCTCTTAGATAGCAGACCCCAAAAGGACTGCAAACTACAACACCTGCAGTCAGTCTGATGCCCAGTAAGCATTACTGTACCCATGACATGCTATATGATCACAGAGCTGTCATAGAATCATTAGGGATTGGAAGGACCTCGAAATATCCTCTAGTCCAACCCCCCAAGATCATCTAGTCCAATCCTCTGCACATATTTTTTTGGTGTCATCGTTGCATCGCTGTACAACTTCTGGTTCATAACCCACCTTGTTTGATTTAGTCTAGGAATCTCTGTACCTACTCAGTTACACTTGTTTCTTCAGTTCTGCCACTGAAGAACAACTCATGATCATTACTCTTATACAGAGAAATCAAAACCAGAAAGCTACTGTGTCATCTAGGACTACCCATCAGTGTACATTCTGGTCTACAGAGACCATACCAATTATTCACTTTGATGGCTGATGTGGTCACCCATGCCACAGAGTTTCTATGCATGCTGACTAAGCAAAACAAGGATATCAGCTGAAAACTAGCATTTTTGGTGTTCTTTTTAAAAAATAGCTTTACTTTTTCTAAATCTAAAAAGCTTTGATCCTTCCACAATTATCTCTGAGAAAAATTATCATTAAAATGAAGTAAATGTGAATCTTCCCATAGGTTCTCCATTTCTTATACATTATTTTTATTTAACAAGTTTTTTCAAATGTTTTTATTAATAAACAGATCCTTCTCCAGAAAGTGCTGAACATTGACAAATGCAAGACTAGCACAAACTTGGCAGACTTCTGTCTGGAAAGGGTGGTGATTCTTAATAGTCGTTTTTTCTTGCTGTTATGATTTCTTTTCAGGAAAGGAAATGATGCTTAGTCAAGCTCTGTCAAGCCTAGGATACTCTGTGTGCTGCCAGCAACTACTGCTAAGTAATCTTATTCCCATATATTGGAAATGTTTATTGCAAATATAGGCAGTTCTGTGGTGCCTGTGTTAATAATACTCCACACCAAAAAAAAATAACTGCTTAATCTCCTGGTATTGAACTGCCCTCTGGGTCGATGTAGTGGTGCTGGGGTGTAGAGCAGTGACAGTGCAGTGCAGAACAGGCCTGTCTCTGCTCTTCAGTTTCTGTGCCTGCGTGCACAGAAATTGCTCCCTTTTAATTATAATCATCCATCTGCAGTTCGTGCACATCTAGCAGGGAGGACAACACAAGGGTGAGGCACACACGTACAGGATTTGTGCTCATTCTTAAATACAATAACGCCTCTCTACAGCTATGGTTATAAACAATATAAGTGAGGTAATAAATCACTTTTTGCCTTTTAAAAATGTGTATCAGAAATAACCAGAGGCTCTCTTATGTTGACTCAGACTATTGTTAGTGTGAAGAATCTTGAATCATAGAATCATTAGGGATTGGAAGGGATCTCCAAAGATCATCTAGTCCAATCCCCCTGACACAGCAGGATCACCGAGACCAAGTCACACAGGAACACATCCAGGTGTGCCTTGAACATCTCCAGTGAAGGAGACTCCACANTTCTGAAGCATCATGAGTTACTCAATAGCATATAGCTTACGAACTCGTAGGCTTCTCCTTCTTAGTACTGATATGATATTGTGTCTTCTAAAGAGAATGTACCCACTACCCAGATCCACTACACATATATATAGAAGGATTTCTAATTAAGGTTAGCTGTTTCCTTTGGGCTCATTCAAGCCTGTCTTTTCACTTGACTAGTGCCTTCCATCAATTTATATTTGAACAAATGTCATTGAAGATATAAAATTAGGCTGGCAAAGATTTTTATCTGGCTAATGATAGTCAGGGAAAAGTTTCATTCAGAACTTGGGGATTAGGAGAGTATATTTTTGCAGAGGAGCTGATAGGACAAATGAAATATTGGATCTTTAATTCGGCAGCTCTCTTCTTTTCTACAACACAAGCCCCTCTTTGCTGCAACACAATAAGGATTTTTTACTCTTTTTCATTCACTCAAACAAAAAAAATCCTATCTCTCTGTTGTGCTTAGGATTATATATTATGATTTGTGTCAATTACTGAGTCTTTTAAGGGTGAGACAATTTCAACAAGATATTTTTTCTCTTTATTGACAGAATGTTTCCATATGCATGCTTCTTCTTAAGCTTATTGATAGCTAATCAGTAATTAGTAGAAATAAGCTCATCTGAATAGACACTGGCAACAGACAAGCTGTTCTGAACACAATGCTTTGGTGTAGAACAAAATCTGGAACTTCTAAATAAAATCCATTTCCAGCAGCTGGAAGCTGCTCTGTGAAATTGTATCTGTTGCAAATAAATATAGGTGAAATTTAAATGGCATTCAGCTAACTGGTGCTCTACATTAATTAGAGATAAGAAGGTTGTTTGGAAGGGAAGAACTCATTAGATTAATACATCATTATGCCTGGGCACCAATCCTGCTTTATTTATGAGATAGCACTTTTCTAGAGAGGTGATATAAGCTCTTTTAGGTTGCTAGTCTTTCATTTGAATACTGCTACAAACAGCTCCAGGAATCAGCAGGGCTGTGATGCAAAGCCTTTGACTGGAGGTACACAGAATAAAATGCTGGTATCTGCATGTATTGAGGTACAACGTTTTTTGTGCCCATGAGGATGATCAGAGGGCTGGAGCAGACTGAGAGAGTTGGGGCTGTTCAGTCTGGAGAAGAGGAGGCTCCCAGGTGACCTTATTGTGCCATTCCAGTATCTGAAGGGGGCCTGCAAAAAGGCTGGGGAGGGGCTTTTTAGGATGTCAGGTAGCCACAGGACTAGGGGAAATGGAGCAAAGCTGGAGATGGATGGATTTAGAGTGGATGTGAGGAGGAAGTTCTTCATCGTGAGAGTGGTGAGAGCCTGGAATGGGTTGCCTGGGGAGGTGGTGGAGGCCCCATCCTTGGAATGTTTAAGGCCAGGCTGGATGAGGCTCTGGCCAGTCTGATCTAGGGTGGGGTGTCCCTGCCCATGGTAGGGGCACTGGAACTGGATGATCCTGTGGTCCCTTCTAACCCTGACTGTCTGTATGACTTGGTCTGGGTGATCCTGCTGTGTCAGGGGGATTGGACTAGATGATCTCTTGGGGTCCCTTCCAATCCCTAATGATTCTATGGTTCCATGGTTCTATGATTCTATGAGTCTATGGTTCTATGTCAGTGCTATTCTTTGGGATACAGATAACCCCTGTTACCACTGTGTCTGACTGGGAATGGAGTAAATAATCTTCCCTCCTTTTAGTTATAAACTTGTTGACAGACAGCAACACCAGTAGGAAAATGTGGTTAATACTAGTCCGATGGAAACTCATTGAGTTTTTCAGTCAGAAGAGGTTGTTTTGACAAAATTACATTTTGGAGAGTGTGATCAGCTTTTTGTGGCTCGTTTTCTAATGGGGAAAAAGCATAAGATAAATAAAGTAGTCTCATTTGATCAGTTGAACTGATGTTCTCCACTCGTTATAGATGAAGTTCCTTGTTTTTAAGGGAGTGGTGGGACTGTTTTGTCCTTACTTGGTACTTGGGTTCATGAGACTCTCTGGGAGTAAGAAGAGTGTAGGAGGTATGTAGCACACATGGAGGTGACAAAAACAGACACTATCAGATCACGTGGAAACTGGCAGCAGGTGATTATAGGTGACAGGAGGAAGACTGCTAGAGCAGCTCTTAACCTTCCAGTTGATAGCAATGACAGACATTATCATGAGATGGTTTGAGGGTGGTCTTTGAAATAAAAAGAGGCAAGAGAAGGAGATAAATGGGAGAAAGAATTGAGAAATTAAGGCACTGCCTTGCAGGGGTCTTGGTTTAATTGTCTTGTGTTCAAGTAGCAGTTGGGGAGTACCTAGGACTCAATATATCAACACCCTTCAAAGTATTGAAAACACACACAAAAAATCAGCCCCAAAATACCCAAACCACAACCTACTCACTATAGGGTAGCTCAGAGTCCTATCCCTGCTCCCCATATTTTATGGACCTTGCCCTCACTCTCACGTACAGCGCTCACAGCTTTGACTTGACTCATACCCCAATGAAGTATAAAAATAAACTACAATTTCAGTAGAAATAAAGTAGTTTTAATGACAAAGTTAAAAACTGTGCTGTTTGGAAATGGGAAACCTGCAAAGGCCTCACTCTCAATCTATGTCAGATGTGTGAATACATCTAATTACTGTCCATTAGTGCACAGATAAGACCAGGCAAAATTAAAAGCAAGTGAAAAATATTACTACAGACATTTACTTTTAAAGTCTTAACTTTTCTAAGATTTTTCTCAAATTTCCCATTTTCTAATGGGAAATTTTCTAGTGTTCTAATTTCTAATGTTCTAATGCAGTCACAGCAATGAACTTTGTGATGGATCCTACAAGCAAGTTGTCTTGGCAAAATAATCATCAGAGCAAACTTCAAACTCATGGCACGCAGATAGCCTTGATTTCTTCAGGACTAGCACTCAGCCTGTTGTGTATGTTTATCATCATAAATAGCCTTGTGGCATTAGACACTGATGCCTACAGTGTCTATGTACCAGGGCAGCTCAGGATGTTAAATATCACCTCAGGAAAACAGTATTTACACACATGCTGACAGTTCATTTTCAGGTAAGAACTTCTCAGTTGATCTGTACACAGCAGCCTCAATCTCCAGTCTTCCCACTGTGAAATTTTAGACAGCTTGTCTGCTGAGCCCTTGCCAGACCTATTAATATTTATACATTTCACACACACTCCAGTCAGAGCATGTTAAGTTGCAGATCTCTCTGATTTAGAAGCCATTAAGATTCATGACCTCTTTAGCTATTTAATCTATGGTCCTGAAGCCCTTGCAGTCAGCTTACTCTTGAAGAAAAAAGGACAAATCATTACTGTTCAAATATTGTCTTGCATTATGTCCATTTGTAGTCCATCAAAGAGTAGTTAAGAGCTTCAATGAATTCATTTGTCTCAGAGACACAGGTTATTATAAGAGGCATTCTTTCCATGGAAAAGGGAATGGGAACACTATTTAATTAATCGCATTTAATTTTCGATTAACTATTTTTTTAGCTGTAGCTGCTTCTCTGCATAAGAAACAAAATCTAATTAATTTTCTCTTTTCCCATTTGGACATCGATTTGGTTACAAGGGTACACTGATGTGTTGCCAAGGACATCCGTGGTCTGTCTTTTAGAATATAGTGGCTCCATCCAAAAAGGGAGTCACAGTCCTTCCATTCTCAGTATTTACATGCGTCTTCTTAGGATAAAAATGTGATCCATCTAGGAAAACTCTCAAAGCTATCTTTTTATTAAATTCATGTCAGCTTCTCTTCCGTAACACATATTTGATGAGTGACTTCAGGTGTTCACAGCTTTCAGTGAGTGCAATGAAATACAGAAATTCAGCATCTCTCAATATTTAGGTCTGAAGTCTGTAATGGAATTCATCTCAGTCTGCAGCAGAAAGGAAAGAGGGTAAAAAAGAGTAAAGAGAAAAGAGGAAAAAAACCAGTTAAATACAAGAGAAAAGACTTGGGTTACAGAGCATTTAAAACAGAGCTTGTAACTATGGTTTTAAGGGCTTCTATTCTCAGTGTCCTTTGACCTGGGTTTTTTTTTTACCTTAAGGTGAAAATTACTTTCATCATACAATTAGTAGCACCATCAGTATCCTGCTGTTCTCTGTCACTTTCTTCAAAGTACTAAGAATTGCACACTTAGAGATTTTTGAAAACTGACCATTTGTCTTCAAACAGTCCATGAGAAGTATGGGGAGATCTCTGCATGGAAAGAAAATAAGGAAGTACAATATCAGCATTTTCATGAGTAAAAATTAATTATTGTAATGCTGCCATCAATGACTCTTAAAATTTTGTCTTCTTTTATTTGCCAGCAGAAGCAAACTGTACTCAGAAAGGGAATTGTTTCAGTAAAGCTGGAAACATACTAATAAAAATATTTTCAGACTCTGTGTATAGACTAAAGGTCTGAAAATAGAATGCTGCTGCTCTAATAGCCTACCTCAGATGGATGTATCAGAGGTATGTTGTAAAAGAAATGATTGTGCTCTCCTTACCAGAGAATCATAGGGTTGGAAGGGACCTCCACACCTGCAGTCCAACACCCCCAGCAACACAGACAACATTCACTAGACCAGATTGCCCAGAGCCCCATCAAGCCTGACCTTGAATATCTCCAGGGATGGGGGCTCAACCACCTCTCTAGGCTACTGTTGCCTGAAGGGAAGGGCAAATTTGGTAAGGAATAAACCCCCTTGCAATCTAGCTGGTCCTCAGAGATTTGAGTGGCTAGGTGCAGTTGGATTTATACCTTAATAGGAGTGCCAGTTCAGGAGTACTGTCCAACACTGGGTTCATGAACAGCTGCAGGTCCAGGTCTCTGTCTAAGGGAGCAGCTGGGGCCAACAGCAGTTTTCATTTACTATAGGTCTGACACTGGATTCACAAACAGCCCTTATGCTGTAGGTCAGGTTTGCATTCATGAGAAGTGCTCTGATTCACAAATAGCCTCATTCATTCACATTTGCAACATACAGATTCTTTGAGATTGCCAGTGATAAAACAGTTAATTGCAGAAAGCCTGCAGCAAACAAATACATGTACACAGGCACAGACTTTTACCAAAAGGAGTCCTTTTATGGGAAGGAAAGCCAGTCAGTTTGTCCTTACAAACTCGTTTCAGAGTACCATCCACACCATCAGCCCCCAAAAGGACCAAAACCTATGGCTTGGTTTTCTATTAACATATAAGCGTGTGTGTCACTTGTAGTCAGAGGATTGTGTGGGTTTAGCAGCTGAACAACTGCTGGCTTGATGGGCAATTAGCTTCTCTACCTGTCTAGCCATTGTCCTGTGGTGTCTGCTGGGAAATGCTAGTTTCTGGTAAGACCACCTGGCCCATCCTTTTGTGTCAAGGCAAGATTATGGCTGCTGGGGTCTCCAGCCCAGCCCAGAGTCTGCTCTAGATACTGGATGGTCATCAACAGTGGTGACTGTGAATTTTCTCTGTACTTTGTGTTTGTGATTTGCTTCCCACAGCACCATGTTCCACTGATCCACCAACCTCACATTAAAGAACTTTTTCCTCATGTCTAACCTAAATCTAAGCTTTTCCAGCTTATAACCATTACCCCATGTCCTATCACTACCATCTTGTGAATAGTTCTTCATCAACCTTCTTACAGGCCCCTTTCAGGTATTGGAAAGTTGCTATAAGGTCTCCCCAGAGAGAGTCCCTTCTGCTCTTCAGTCTGAGCAACCCCAACTGTCTCAGCCTGTCCTTGTAAGAGAGGTGCTCCAGCCCTCTGATCATTTTTGTGACCCTTCTCTGGACACACCCCAACAGGTCCTCACCCTCCTTGTGTTGGGGGCTCCAAAGCTGGACACATTACTCCAGGTGAGGTCTCACCAGGGCAGAGTAGAGGGGCAGAATCACCTCTCTCAATCTGCTGGCCACACTTCTTTTGATGTGGCCCAGGATGTGGTTGGCCTTATGGGCTGCAACTGCACATTGATTGCTCATGTCCAGCTTTTCATCCACCAGTATCCCCAGATATTTTTCCAGAGGACTGCTCTCTAGCATTCTTCCCACTGATACCTCTGGTTGCCCCAGCCCAGGTGCAGGACTCTGCACTTGGCTTTGTTGAATCTCATGAGTTTTGCCAGCATGTGAAAGGAAAAACACCCATTTTGTTAAACTCTTACTGGATATATGATTAGCTGGGAATTGTTAAGAGGCTTATGCTGACTTCAGGAATCAGGTAAGAGATGGTCTAGCCTCTGGGTCTGGACTAGAAAGCTGTTCTAGCCAGTTCTTTCCAGATGCCTGTTGTTTCTGGCAGCAATGCAGAACTTTCTAGACCAAACCTGAGCTTGCCATCTAGATATTTGTGTTTGTTGGTGACTTTTCAACTCAGTTTCAGAAATGAGTCTTTAAAATATTAGAAATCCACTGACCTCCTTTTCAAAACCACTGCTTTAAGCAGTCATGTTCTCCAGGAAATGACTTGCTCAAGTGTTGCTAAGTTTAATTTCTTTTCTGTGCAAAGCCATCTATCTCTTTGGACAGAAACCAAGAAATCTTATGGTAAATAATTTAGTCTTTTATCAGCATTAACACAGGCACATCTTGAGAACTAAATGCAGACCTGACAATTCAACTGCTGTATTTACACTGCAGTACCATAAGCTTTTAACATTTTTTCTGATGAAGTATGGTCAGGAAGTGAAAATAAATCATTAGCAGATGGAATCTTTTCATTGCCAGTATTAAGATGCAGCAAACAACATTTTCTCATATCAGTTGGACAGATGTCAGAAAAATATAAGTATGCACTCTGCAACAGACAGAGCTGGTGTTTTTTTTACTGTTGATGAGACTTACACAAGACAACAAGTCCTTCCATCCAAGACTGGGGTGATACGCCAACTCTTCCAAGGCACCGTGTGATGGGCAGCTGGCAGCTGTGCACTTTCCTATGATTATGTATAGAAACTATCTGGAGCTAATTTATAGTGGAGAATGGGGGAACACAGCAGAACTTCCTCTGGAGGTACAAAGGGCACAAAATAAGGAGCTTAATCAATGGAGGGCTGTGAAAAATCCTCCTTCTCTTTACACCTCCCTGTGGTGCACTATATAATTCACATACAACAAAGCACAGCTGCAGCCATGCACAGTGTCAAAAATGCACAAAACCACTCAGTGAGGAGGTCTGTAAGAATCTGATTCGTGCTCTAATTTTGCTTTAAATGCTGATTCCTTCATTCTTTCGTTCATTTTCTTTACCTCCTGCTACACTTCTGACAGGATCTGACCTGTCTTCTATTGCCACCACCCATTTTCTTTAGTAACAAGCCTGAGTAGCACTTCTCAAGGAGGTTTGGCAGTCTGTCACTAACTATTTTGGTTTCGTGCCATAGCAGGTCAGCATTGTCATTATGTAAATGTAGTGTAATTGTTGTCATAATTAGCATGCTTCATTTTAAGGTCTAAATAAGCTCTGAGTATGTTCTGAAGTGCACGGAGGATGGGGAAGCGTGAAAATTTTATACACGCGCGGTGCTATGCCGCTGTCATCAGAAAACTCTTATTTCATGGTAATTCACATGGTAATTGGGCTGGGAAATGCTTGTAAGTATTTGCAGCTAATACTCAACAAGTGGTAATAAGATGAATTTATATTACTGCAGCACAAACTGTGCAAATGGAATTCTCTGAGTGTCTCAAGGACATACTCACTCTGTGAGACAAACATCTAAATATAAATCTCCAAAAGGTGCCAACAGAGACACTTTTTCTGTTGGACATCTGTAGGGAGATTTACATTTGGAATGGATATATTTAGTTTTAAAACCACCCCTTATGCCCATTATGCATTTTAAGGTCCCCCAGGCAGAAAACCTTGTATATGATAAACCATCTGGACATGTGTCATTACAGAACCATTACTGGAAGCCGTCCCTGATCCAGTTCACAGGTGTATAACTTACCTAATTTCAGTGGCATTTTGGTTTGATGCCTTCTTTTCATAGCAGAAGCACTTGTCTTGATAGCAGGAGTAAGTACAGTGTTGTCTTTTCTTCTAAGCCACGTTCAATGGGCAATTTGAATATTTGCATAATACAAAAGCAATTAATCTCTAAGTATTTTTAATCCTCAAGACTGTATTTCCTAGTGGATACATTTACGTGAGCAAATTACTCAAGAATCTCCTCCTAAGTACGTTGGCAAGAGATCATAGAACCATAGAGTCATTAGGGATTGGAAGGGACCTCGAAAGATCATCTGCTTAAGTGATTTGACAGTTCTTTGCATATCTTGCCACACTACAAAAAATGCTAAACTTTGGTTGTTGCTGATTTTCTTTTTCTGAAGAATATATTGAAACAGCATGTTAAGCCAATGAAGTCATTGAAGTCAATGAATGCATTGGAGGTGAAACTAAAACTAGAGGCACTGTAGACCCACTGTCGAATGACAGAGGATAAAGAAAAAGCAGAGATATTGAACACCTTTTTTGTCTCTGTCTATATTGCTGGGGACTGTCCTGATATAAACCCCAGACCACTGAGGCCTCAGAGGAAGCTGGGACAAAAGAGGAGTTTGCTCTGCTTGATGAGGACTGGGTTAGGGATAAGTTGAGCAAACTGGATGTGCACAAATCCATGGGCCCAGATGGGATGCACCTGCACATGCTAAGGGAGGAAGCAGAAGTCATTGCTAGGCCACTCTCCATCTTTGCTAAGTCATGGGGGTCAGGAGAGGTGCATTGCTGTTCACAGAGTGCAGAAGACATACTGCTGAAATATTAAGGTGCTACAATAAATATGATCACAATATCTCTGAAATTTAGAGTTTTGAGTTAGTCATTGTCTATTTTATTTTCTACCCTCTCATTGCCTGCCCTTACCTTTTTTCTTTGCCAACATTATAGGGATTTTTTATAGATAATACATCACTTTTACATGTAATAAACCACTGATTAGAATATAAATTGGATGAATGGTTATTTTACAAATATACTCCAACTATTTTGGGGTAAAAAAATATTCCATATGAAAAAGAAGCAAATTAGTCAAGCAGCTTTGACACCTGAGATGCTTATCAGCTGTCCCACCGTATTATAATTACTGCTAGGAATGAATAATGTATTAGATTATTTTCCCTTTTTACCTCTCTGTGAATTGTTCATGAACTGAATGTCACTTTCTCAGATTCTGGGCTTTATTATTTTCCTGTCAATAACTCTTGCCATAGTTCAGTGTTAGATGAACAAAACTGGCATAATTATTTAAATAAATAGCCATTAAAGATCTAACCACATACTATAGAAACTCTGAATTTTAGTTGCATCCTGTAAACAAAACTTATCCAGTCTTAAGGGTAACGCAGACACCTGAATATTACTTACATTTACCTTTATTAAAACAGCCATGAGAGGTACTTTAGCAAGGTAGTGGACACAGGGAGTTCCTAACAGATCTTGTGATGTAAGCATTCTTATCTTAAAGATTAAGGAACCTCTAGAAATAACAAGAAATACCCCACAATGAGGTTTTGTAGAATCCTCTTGGATACAGGAGGATCTTCTTTGTTCTTTTCCCTGTGTACAGCTTTTAATAGACATAAAGCAAATTTTTAACTGAAACAGTTAGAAAGGAAAATGAATAGAACAAACTAAACTACTGATCAGACTGAAAATATTTAGATTAGCTAATTGATTATACCTGCATTTGGCATGAAAGGGACAGTAAATGTGATCATTTACAGACCCCTGCTAATTGTTGTTGTAAATTCATTAGCTATGTCTGTACTAGCAAATAAAACAGGGCTAAGGCACACATTGGATCTCTTGCTCTCAATACTGATGAATTATTGAAGCATCTCTGGTGTGGTCAGTCTCATACCAATGAGCCCACTTCCAGACAAAGCTCTAGTACATCTCAGGGGACAGTCTGCCAGCACTCCTCCCTCATCAGCCAGTGCAGACACGGTCACTTTGTGTTGAGCTAGGAAAGAGTTTAAGTGTTTGATTTGCCATATACCACTTGCCTTCAGGAATGAAGAACACTTTATTTAGCAGTATAATAAGCCTTGCTGGGTTCTTTTTCTCAAGAACATGAAGGCAAGAATCCTTCTGACATTATAGTGACATCTGAGAGGTAGAGGACCTTATGTACAGGTCCTCTATACATACCCTCATACAGGAGGGTTGATAAAACCTTAAGGGAAGAGAGGAGGGGAAGGAGAGAGAGGAAGCGATGGTAGTAAGGAAGAAGAGGAGAGAAGAGAGGATAGAAGAAAATTTTTCATTAATATCTTTCAGTGACTGGGAGATCCAGTGTGTTGCTTTCCTCCCTCAAGCTGTTATGGAACAGGGCCAGTTGCAATTGCACCCCTTGCTCTGTCTTTTCCAGTCTACGTGAATGAATGGGACAGAGGGCACTTAGATTACGGTGGCATGTGTTGGTTTTCTCTTTGCCTTTTCCCCTCTTCTCTACACAAACATGAGCTTAAAGTTGCAGAAGACCCATCTGCAGTACTGATCCTTCTCTCAGATTCTCCAGCTAAGACAGTATTTTGCCCATAGGTGCCAATTCCACCTGCAGGTTTTTCTGTTCCTCTCCTGAGATGTGCAGCATGACAGAAATAAAGGTTGTGTTGCCCTGTTTTAAAATGTCTTGTAGATGCTTAATTATTGACATTTATTTAATGAACAAGGTAATCAGATACAAAACAAGATAAAGATGAGCTACCTGTGCAGCCCTTAAGCACGTCCATCTGTAAATCTCTGTCCTGGAGTTATCTAGATCAGCCATTCAAAGTAGTCTGATATCCATGTTATTTATTATGATTTAATTATGATGCCTTACTCCTCGCAGGCATATTTATGAATTGTCTTTTGCATGTTCCCAGGGAAATTTATTAGTGCACATGGAAGGACACAGTTTAAATGTGACTGCTAATGACTCATTCAAAGTAAAGTTATGCATGACATTCTATGAAGCAATAGTTTTCAATTATTAATTCCACTTAGTGCATCATTACAGTTGTGTTGTCGTTAGCTAACACATTGTGTATGGGAGTGTTGCTCTTCTTGACTCCTAGTAGTAATTTTTGATACTTAAATATCACTGTCAGATGTGTAATGCAGTAATTACATATTGTATTAAAATTAAATTAAATGTAGTAATTATGTACTGTATTAAAAATATGCTATATATTTGGAAGTGACTTCCTTTATAGCATTTATAAATTGATATTCAGCATATTAAAAAGAAGCTACAACACTCAGCAAGATGAAATTCAGTCAATCTCTTCTGAAATTCAGATGAAATATGAAAATATTAATTACCTATTGAATAGGAAACTGTCTTAAACATGCTTTATTCTATTTTTAACTTAATATTTTTAAGATGCATATTGGGAGCAGTTGTCTCACAGATGCTTTGGTTTGGTTGGCAAAGCAGGTAACTTTTTTGTTAGTAAACAACAACCAAATCAAAATTGGCAAGCTTTCTATATCCCTTCAGAGTCCTACTCATTAGTGTCAGTGGATCTATTTAACTGAATAAACATATACATATCTGCAAGATATATATGTATGTCACTGCAAGAAGAGAGCCTGGGTCTCACAGAATCACTCTTGCCAGTTCTGTGCATATCTCAGACTGTTTAGGATGTCTGGAGTAGTGCTAGATGTCTACACTTAGGTTCACAGACTGTTTGGTAGCTCTTTAAAAGCTAGTTACTTAGTTATCCTGGCTTCCTGTGTGATTAAGCCAAAGCCATGAGCACTTATAGAGAGTAATCTGTATTTTCGTGATAAGAAAGTCTAAGATAAGACACATGTCCATCAATTACCTTTGACTGTAGGTAGGGTGTGGATGACCAGCTACCACTGAAACATGTAGCATTTGCAGTGTCACTGGAGACACCCCAAAGTCTGCAGCCATGGCCTAGGAACAACCATGCCCTTGAGAACTGGCAGGTGGAAGTAAGATTAGATATCCTATGTAGAATTTAAAATCATACCAGGCATTTGAACTAAAATTCATGGTGAGATTCAGGCACCTTGATGTTGATACCTTTGTTGTCTTCCTTGCAGTTATTTCAGCTCCAGAATACTCAATGTCTATGTAGGGCACAATTTTTTTCCTGGATGTGGAAGCTTAGTGCCATGTAAGACTTGTATATAGACTCAGCAGAGAGCCATGCTCCTGTGAAACGGCAGCTGGAGGCCTGGACTTATGTCTCAGGGCATCATAGGTAGCTCCAGGCACAGAGTGGGTGACTGGAGGACTTTTCCACGAGTAGTACCATGTCAAGTGACACTAAGAACTTGCGTTAAGAAAACTAAATACACTTCTTGTGTCACTTTTTGATGAGACGAGTAATTCTGAAGTGTTTTCTTACTGTATTAATCATGATGGGACTTCAGAGACTATCATGGGAACTGAGGCACCTTGTAGAAGAACATGCAACTGCACTGTCGACATGTAGGTGTAGATAGAAAGTCCCATCTCTACAAGGCACTGCAAGGAAAGAACTGGATTTCAGTACCTGAAATGGTTCTACAGGAAAGCTGAAGAGGGACATTTTATGAGGGACTGTAGTGATAGGACATGGAGGAATGGTTTCAAGCTAAGAGTGAGTAGATTTAGGTTGGACCTTAAGAAAAAATTCCTCACTCTAAGGGTTGTGAGGCTCTGTCAGGTTGCACAGACAAGCTGTGGATGTCCCTTATCTGGAAGTGTTAAGGCCAGGTTGGATGGGGCAGCCTGGACTAGTGAGAGATGTCCCTGCCTAGGGCAGTAGGATTGGAACTAGATGACCTCTGAAAAGCTAAGCTATGCCGTGGCGCTATGATTAAAGACTAAAATTTCATGTTGGGTCTTCTAAAATTAGTTATTAATTCCAACTCACTTCAGTCCTTCTATCAAACTTCAGCCAAGTATAAAAACCTTCATGTGGCTGTGTGGGGCTATGTACCATGTCAACAACTCAACCAGCCATTGAAGGGAAAATGTTGTAGGAGCTTCCACTCATTTATGGATTATTTGTAAAACTTGTCAGTGTTGTCAAATATTAGTAGGATATTCTGTTTACTCTTGAGTGATCTGATTAAAATTGAGTCCTGCATGTTTGGAAGTAGTCTCTCCCTTAATCCAGCTCATGGTGATTTCCTGCTCATTGCTAGGAGGCAGTGGTGTAGTCAGGTGGGCTTCTGTAGCTTGTACTTCTCTTGAATCCATTAGTTTAGTGACAATCTCATAATTATTTTGAATGCTATTATATTCTGACAGAAAGAGAGAAGTACAGTAGCAAGTGAATTATTTAAACCCCGTTTATGTTCAAGTTTCCCAGAAAATTTAAAGTGTTCAGAACAGAGGGAAAAAGCCTAAAAAGTGAGTTTTAGCAAGAATTTTTACACGATTAAGGCTGTATACTTCGCACCCTTTGGTGCACACGTGAATCTTCCACTGAAGTCATCTGGAACAGCATTTATACCTTCAGGATCAGGATTTGTTCATAATCCTCTGAATTTTAAATTCTCATTCCATTATATCAAGTAAGAGAGAGGGGATTAGTTGGCAGCATCCGAGAGCTTTAATTTTTTATGGGATTTGTATATCTAACAGTAAAGTTAATAAAAAATTGAGACTCCATTACTCACAAAGATGTGCTCTTTAAAAAGAGTCTTTTAGAAACCTTGGTTTTTGCAACAGAAATTTTCTTCACTCCTCTAGTATCATTGTTGTTAACCAGTGAGTAGAAAAAAAGATACTAGAATTTCTAAAGAAGGAAGGGAACCACTTTTCTTCGAACTGACTGTACGTAGTGTTCACTAAACCTACCTGCTCAAGATATTTCTGTCAGCCATGTGCAGAGCAGAGACTATCCATTCTGAGCTCCATGCTGTCTGGGTTTTGCTCATCAGTTCTTTGATGAGCATCATGATGGTTGCAATATTTTATTGATAAAAGTTGGTTTTAATGTAGGTTTTTTTAAACTTTCAGACAGAGATGAGATATTACAACACTACAGAAGAACTTAGCGTGATGGTCTGCTAGAGCATTCCCTCAAATCTGCTGGACTATACCCATGATAATTACCCCAGAGTAATTATCAACAATGCTTTAAATGTACAGGTAATCTTACACAGACACCTAGCTCAAGTCAAAACCTTCTCAGGCATAAATTTGCAGAGGTTAGAGTGAACTTTGCCATTGGAAATAGGGGGTTGAGATGACACAAGTATTTGGGGGTATCAGGAGGTACTTGAGGTCTTGGGTGTTACAAGGAATTAGGCATTCAAGGCATCCATCACTGTCAGCATGCTTGTGAATCTGGAGAGTCAGGGAGGGACTTCTCTTCAACAAACATCAATCCCTGTCAGCTGGAGGGGGAGAAGAAGACATGACTCTCTGCACTTAGAATCATAGAATATATTGTGTTGGAAGGAACCTGCCCAACTACAAGCCGGTACATCTCTAACTTGAATAGATTACACAGAGCCCCGTCAAGCCTGACCTTGATGTCTTCAGGGATGGGGCCACCTCTCCAGGCAACCATCTTCCCATTGAAGAACTTGTTCCTCATGTTCAGCCTAAATCTACACTTTTCTAGCTAAAAACCATTACCCCTTGTCCTATCATTACCTGCCACCTAAGGTTTTATGTGAGTGTTCACAGTGTTACATGCACGTGCTGTTACAGACAGTCCCATGGCCAGCTGCCTTGCTGTGTGTGCTAGTGTGCACGTCTGTACACAAGTCTCTTTGGGATATGCACTCAGCCTCATTAGTGACCTGGACACAGACACAACAGCAGCAGCACTACATCTGGGACTGGCACGGAGTGACCATTGTGCGCTGAGGCTGCAGTGACCCTCCATGTCTTGGAGTCTGCTGTTTTCACCTACTCCCTTCATATCCTGAACATTGGCTTTATTAGTGTAGGAGCAAGAAAGGGGACTTTAACTGTGATAGCCATGCCCAGCAAAACAGTGCCACCAGTGTTTTCAAATTTCAAGGTTGTTTGCAACTGCTCAATGAACTGTCTTTACAAGACCAATCTTCCCTCCTTACTCTTTGCTCCTTTTTTATCCAGGTCAGATTGCTGTTGTACTTTGTGCTGGATTGATGAGGGTATAGTGTGAGAGGCTGATCAGGGAAGAAGAAGCTGCCACACAGTGCAGCTGGCCCCTGCCAGCACTGCCTGGTTCTTGTCAAGGAAAGTGGATCAGGTTTAGCAAGATGATAACGAGCACAACCCAGACTATCTAATTTTACACCATGATGAATCTACAGAAAGTTAACTGCCACTGCTTAGATTTACACCTGTGGAAACCAAGAACTGACTGCCTTTTCCCCCTTGTAGCCTCAGGGCACTCTACTGAACATCATCCAGGCACCTTCAGTGACACTTCTGCCATCATGTCACTTCCAAATCTGCCAGGCAATGAAAAAGAAGCCTTCTGGGTATGCCTTTTCTACCCCCTCTTAAAACAAACTACCATCAGCTTTGTGGAAAAATGTGTTCAGTAAGTAGGAAAATGTCTGTGAATGTCAAACACCGTAAGACTTTTCCAGATAACATTTATTGTTGAAATAAAATTGCAGCCGGTACTTTGATCCTTTGAATGCCAGCTTCTCTTTCATATGATGCTTCTTCTCTAAAACCATGGTATATGCATTGCTCTTATGAACAAAGTATGATAATTCCTGCTGCATTTCCTACAGCTGAAATTTATGGCTTTGATTTTTCCCTCTAGTTGAGTGTCTTGATGTCACCTTGCCTGTATTTGCCATTGTTATGGAAAATCCTAAGCCAAAAGCTTTCCAAGACTTGAGCAAAGAATGAGAAGTTAGCTCTGGACTCTGTATCTTGACTTGTTTATCGTGGTCAAAGGTCCCTCTTTCTGTACCCATTGTGAAGGGATATCTCTGTAAAAAGTGATGCTGTTGCTCAAAAAATGGATTCTTTAGCTAGATAAATTTTTGATCTTCCAGAAAAAAACATTAACCACCAAGACACACTGAGAACAGTAGCTTTGAAGACAGCAGCAAAGTACAGCCAAAGTATAGGGAGGGCCTGGCTAGGTAACTACTTCTCTTTCCATAAAGCTGAAGAACAGGTACCTACGTATCTCAGTTCAGATATGAATGATCACTGTTGAGCAGCTCAGAGCTGTGCACGATAGATGTATATTAGCATCATAAAAAAAAGCTTAATTGCTATGTTAAGGATGCAAAGTGTCTTGCTGCAAAGATCTAGGTTGGAATTTAAAACTAAAGCATAACCTGCTAGGGCAAGAGTAGGCACAATAGATGGTTTTGGTCCCATCTGACAGAAGGAACAACACTCACAGCAAAATGCATTTGTTACAGCTGTCAGCAACAAACCCAAGTCAGCTGAGGGAATTCATGGTAGTCTGGAAAGCAGGGAGCCTTTACAATATTTCCTGGTGAGGAATTCCTGTAAATATTATGAAGAACTCCACTCAGTGGGTGTTATTCTGCTTAAGGTAGGAAAGAGGTTACAGGATTCAACAGGATTCAGAACTAGTTACCAATCATTTAAACAGGGTAACTACTGATCAAGCTACAATCATCTTCTATCAGATAGTGATTTGACAGCCTGTAAAGGACTGCCTTTGCAATGCATAATCAGCAACGGACTGCTCTCACAATTTGTCAGCTTTCCTTTTTTCCCTAAAAACCTATAAATGCATCCAAAAGCAACACTACACCTCTGTGGCTCTTGGAGTGGTGTGTGCCGGTGTGTTATCAGATGATTCGTTTGTAGCTGTGTTTTGAAGTGTGTTCCTCTTTGTCAAAGGACATCCTGATGACTTAGACTTTATATATCCTCTTCTATTTCTGAGCAGAAACAGGAAACATAGCATTTAGCTTTGAAAGTAACTAAAATAGAAGTATTTTGTGGCAGATGGGATTTTTATGAGCTGTTTGTCACTATATACCAGTCTTGTTAAGGAGCAATCGTTTTCTGCTTCATTACACTAAGATAGCTCTGTTTAGGGTTCCACTCAGCTGTGAAATTACTTTAAAACTTCTATAAGGAATAGAGATGGGATTTTTATAAAAAAAAAAGATTGCTAACACAGTATAAGGAGCAGAAATAAAGTGGTCAAACACACTGTTTTTTGGAAGTCAAGGGGAATATAAAAATGTCGCATTTCATACTTACATTTAATCTGCCAGTTTAAGATGAAAAGGGGCTCTGGAGGACTATTATTTTCTACACCTAAAAATGGTAATGTTCAAGTTAGTATGTGTATAAAGACTAAAAAGACATTATTTATGTGAAAAAACAAAACAATATTGGTTTCTTTATGCTGCTGTGAGGCAGCGTAAGTACAAACAAAAGGATTAGGTGCACGCAGACCTCACTAGAAAAGTAGTGGTCCAGATCCTCATGGTCACCAAAGCACAACACTAAACTGGTGCAGAGGGCAGGATTGCCTGGGTAAATTGCTTCAGGAACAGAAACATGCCCCATGCTGAGCAGGGGTGGGACGGGCCTGACATTTTTGGAAGATGAGGACAAGGTGTGTGGAGTGAATGCGATGTTCTAAGGGTCAACAAGGATTTAAGGGCAGCAAACATAAAGGAGTCAGAACGATGTGGATTTATGCTGTTCTTACAGCTTTCTTGAGTGGAAACTCTGAATCTTTAAATACTTGCATCTTGCTCTGGGCAAATAAAATTCAGCATGGGCCCCAGGGAGCCCTGAGTGGCTCTTAGAGAGGCAGGTGCTTGCAGAGATCATCTTCCAGCCATCCCTGCTCCATGGCCCGGAGCAGTGACCATGACCAGATCTACCTATAGAAGTCAACCACTGATCCAGACATCTCTCAAAGCTTTTCCATGTTTACCTGTTCAAATCTAAGCACATGTGAACTCATTCATATGAACCCCCTCAAATATGAGACTTAAGTATTTCTACTCTTACCATTCATATTCTCTTTTTCTCTAAGATACCAAGACTTTTTTCATAATTCAAATGCCAAGACCCTATTTCTTTACCCAGATATCATGTTATTCATTCACTGATTTTTTAGGAATTAGTGTATTTAATTTTCAAAAGTGAAATATATTAAATCTCTCCTTAAATAAAACTGGTATCTCCTGACCTGAAATGACTTCTAGGCAACTGCTGAAATAAATTTCAGTCATTTTACCAAACTTCCTAGCCACTAAGAGAGAGATGCTACTGTTGTACATCTGATACAGCTTCCTTGTGAGCCTGTGCACTTCTGCATGACTCCCCATGGAACAAGGTCTCCTTCTGGCCAAGCAGCATTCTTGTTCATAAATACAAGTGTTAAAAATACAGATCTGTACCATATAATTTAAACATCACATATATTGATTCCAGTGTCCATAAGATCACATTTCTTCATATCTTACAATCTAATCTCATTTGTTTGTAAACAGGGTTTTCTCTTTTCTACATCCTATAAGATTTCACTGTATTAGATTTAAAGAGTCTCTCTGTGGTTCTTTTCCCCTCTGGCTATGTTTAAGTCTCTTTTTGCCATAACATTTATTTTTGCCACAACTATTTATTTATGTAATACCACACTAAACATTTATTCTTAAATATGGAGCCTGTGATATCTGCAATGAAGAGGCTTTATTCTTGCCTCTCCATGTCTGCTACATGCCTTTGTGAACAGCCCATCAGGAAAGAGACTTGCCACAAGACAAAGCTGTACTGCATGGACATTGTCAACATGTCTACAGCCAGTGGTGAAAAAACATCTCACCTACAGGACAGAGCTTCTTTGTCCCACCCTACCTGTATTGAAGTGAATCTGAATCCTTGCCATATGTTCATTAACAAAAGGGTGCTCCCTGTCAGCCTTCACTTTGCTTTTATGTTTTAAAAGCTAATAAATACAAGATTCCAACCTTACCCCACATCGACAGTCCCCGAGCCTGCTGCTGGGACTGTAGTTGGAGGCTTTCCCTTAATTTTCCATGGAGGTGTTTAAGGATGAGGCTCTGGACAGCCTGATCTAGGGTGAGGTGTCCCTGCCCATGACAGGGGGGTTGGAACTGGATGCTTCTGTGATCTCTTACAACCCTGACTGATTCTATGATTCTATAACTTTTTCCCAGTGAGGGTGATGGAGCACTGGAGGGGGCTGCCAAGGATGTTTGTGTAGTCTCCTTCTCTGGAGGTGTTTGGAACCTGCCTGGACATGTTCCTGTGTTACTTGATCTGGGGTGTCCTGCTGTGGCGGGGGGGATTGGACTAGATGATCTTTCGAAGTCCCTTCCAATCCCTAATGTTCTGTGATTCTGTGAATGTGCAGAACATTGTTCAATTCCCTCCTGGGCTATATGGTAGGACTTGTCCTCTGACTTTTCCCATCCTTTCTGTCAACGGACAAGAGGAAAATGACATTACACCTGCTGCAAGAATGGTGCATTCCACAGTGTCCTGGGAATAGCTCCACCTGGAGAAATCCATATGGTCTACTTCATCCCTGTCATTCATTCTTAACCTCTTACTTCAGCTGAGACAATCATCACCAGTGTTTTATTTCCCCTTGTGACTCCTCAGAGGGGGAGCTCCTAAACTTTTGAGTTCAGGCATGGCCCCTTTCACTCAATCACACTGCAGAGTGCTTCCTTAACTTTATAAAACATCAACAGCTCATGCATGTGTGAGCTAATAACACCAGGCTCCTTTACAACTAATGGATAAAAATAGGAGCCTAAGACTGCTGTTTATGTTTGTCAGTAATAACACTTTTGAGGGGACTTAAAATACGAAGGTCAACGTTTAGGCAGACTAAGCTCTTCTGAAAAAACCTCAAGCCCTGTTCTCAGTAGGGCCCTGTTTCTGTTAGTTCTCAGATCAAACTGCACAGTTCAGAATAGCACATTTGTCACCGTGAACACTCTGCAGTCATCACCCTTTGAGGCCGCAGCCAGCAGCAAGGCTGGGTGTCAGTTCCAGAGATGCCAATGCAAAGACCACACAAACGCGTGCCATCTGCCACACAGGCAGCCACCCTGGCCAGCACAAGCAGAGATCTGCACCTTTGCCAGTGTCACAGAGACACAAAGAGCCCTCACATAAGCATGAGCACAGGCAACCTTGTCCTGCTGCTTTTTTTCTGGCCAGCCAGGACCAAAGATCGCTGCTGAGACTTGACCACCGCTCACACTCTCCTTCCACAGACCCACAAAACAGAACGAGGTTACAAACGGATCTTGAAAAGAACAGACTATGTTTATCAATTCAAGGGCTCAGTCACACAAGAAAGCTGCTGGCTGGATTACATGGCACTGGCCCATTTTTCCCAATTATCTCAATTTTAATATGTTTGTTCCTCTCTTGAGTGTCCCCTTTCCTTGTTTTCAGCCATTCCCCTTAAAACAGCCCATAATCAGTTAACACCTGGGAAACCAAGGGTGTCTGTAATTCAACATATTGCTTTTGCTACCACTTCATCTTTTCTTTTTCATTCCTTATTTTTTAAATGGTGGAAGCCTTTGAGCATACACACACTCACAAACCAGATTTCCTCTAATATCTGGTATGTCCTATGCCACATGTCCTTGCAGATACCAGCACCCCCTAGAACAGAACTATGCCAGCATCCTCCATCTGGGCAGATTTCTGTCCTTTTTCTGTATTTTTACTTGTAGCATTTGGCCCATTGTTTTCTGAGGATGAGATTTAATTACAGCCACTGGGAAAAATTACTCAAAAAGAATAGATTTAACTCAATTTTCCTACAAGTTGGATGAATGATTCATAAATAGAAAAAAAAAAGGGCTGATGTCCTCTCTGGCAATCTAGCCTGAGCTGTACCCAATCTGCAGGGTAGGCAGGCTCTGATGGCTCAGACAGTAGCTGATTAATATCAATGTGTGGGTTTCCCATCACATTATCCCAGGTTTTACAGAGCTCTGTCTGGACAAGAACTTTTAGACAGAGGCAAAAATTCTTCACCGAGAGAGTCATTGGCCACTGGAATGGCCTGCCCAGGGAGGTGGTGGAGTCGCCAACTCTGGAGCTGTTCAAGGCAGGATTGGACATGGCACTTGGTGCCATGGTCTAGCCTTGAGCTGTGTGGTGACAGGTTGGACTTGATGATCTATGAGGTCTCTTCCAACCTTGATAATACTGTGATACTGTGAACATGGGCTTGAGAAACTTCTGTGTTGAAAACCTGGGTACGTGTCCCTTTACACAACTGGAAAGCAGTTTAGAAGAAGCCTCATTAATAGGAATTAAGAATACTAATCCTTCCAGAGGTCTTAGCTTTCACATTTACTTGCATATGTTTCTTCCAAATTTATCCAAAACACTAAATTGATGCACCCCTTCCTAAAAGCTATTTTAATGACTCACATACTCAGCAATTTTCTATGGCTTCTGTTACTAATACTGCATAAGAAAAGTGTAAATTAAATGAATTTATATACAGATTATGATACAAATTGCTCTTCCAAATGCAGGAAGTGACTTCTCATTCATCTTATATCTTTGGATCAGATTTCTGCAGCTATGTAAGCATGGACGTGTCATCTCTTTGTGAGCATCAGTTTGGACTTAAAACTCTTGAGGACTGATTCCACTCTCAGCTATTCACATCTGAAAACTGAAATTCAGCTGTTGCAAAGTTCTCTCTCTGAATCAGTTTTACTCATAGGAGTTGGAAGGGAACTTGAAAGATCATCTAGTTCAACCCCCTAACCATAGCAGGATTATCTACAGCAGGTGACACAGGAATGCATCCAGGCAGGTTTTGAATGCTTCCAGAGAAGGAGACTCCACAAGCTCTCTGGGCAACCTGTTCCAGTGCTCTGAATACTGTTACAATTACCCTACAATCAACATCTTACTGACTGGTTTTTAAAGATCTGTGGATTCTTTGTCTAGCCTGAGAGTAGTATTTGAAGAACCTTCTAAACTTCTTCAGGCATGTTGCACAGTACACTCAGAAATCTTATCCTCCAGTTCTGTTGGGAAAAGAGGTGGACAGAATAACACAGTATTAGAGAACCATAGAATCATTAGAGATTGGAAGGGACCTTGAAAGATCATCCAGTCCAATCCCCCTGCCACAGCAGGATCACCTAGACCAAGTCACACAGGAACACATCCAGGTGGGTCTTAAACACCTCCAGAGAAGGAGACTCCACAACCCCCCTGGGCAGCCTGTTCCAGTGCTCTGTCACACTCACTGTGAAGAAGTTCCTTCTCATATTGATGTGGAACCTCCTGTGTTCCAGTTTACACCTATTGCCTGCATGACATTGAGAAGAACCTGGCTCCATCCTGCTGATACACACCCTTCACATATTTATAGACATTAATGAGGTCACCCTGCAGTCTCCTCTTCTCCAAGCTCAAGAGACCCAGCTCCCTCAGCCTCTCCTCATAGGGAAGTATCTTCTGTTGTATGACTGCCACGTGCACTGCGCAGGAGATTGCATTCTAGACTTTAATTCTCTAACTCCACAGGCCTTGTATATTTGAGTTATATATGGAACTGTCATGTGTCCCAACGCATCAAGACATTGGACACTACTTGATCCCATAAATCATCTCCTTACATACAAGTTCAGTCATTCAAATGTGCTTAAGGCAAATGTGGACAATCATAAAGACAGAAACTAATGTCAACTTATTTTACATCTGTTTGATAATCAGATTTTAGAGAATTGTATGACAATGCAACCAAGAAAGCACAGGAAGAAGAGGTATTCAGGTGGGTGTCTGCTTCATATTTTTGAAAACCTGCTGTGGAAAACACTATAATATTTAATCTAGACCTCAAAACAAGTTACAAAATTTATGGGTTTGTTTGGGGTTTTTTTGCTGTAAACACTGTGAATAAGAAGTATATGACTTTTTATGCAAAATAAGATAGATCATTAAAATTTTATTTAACTTGTCATTTGATGAATGGATGAGTTATGGGACTTGTGATGCCAGGTGTCCTAGCACTATGAGAAAAGGAGTTCAGAAACGTTCAAGGAAACTTATAGGGGGATCTTGAAGAAGCACTTTTCAGGCACAAATATTGGAAAATGAGGTGGCAAGTTTAGGAGGCTGCTTACCTCAATCATAGGCATTTGTAAATAAATTCACTGATCAACAACCTTCAATAAAACTCTATAGATCAGCATTAAACATACCTTGGATAGTAAGAAAAAAACAGCATTCCAACTTAATTTTTGTATAAAGAGACATTTATTGTAGAACTGCTTTGTGTAAGTTGTGCTGTGTCTTCTGTCAAAGGCTCCACTTTCCTGTTGCAGAAAAAAAATGAATATAGGAAAGTTCTGGAAAGTGGTTTTATTTTCCCAAAGTACTCAAACTGTTTTGTGTCATAGCATTCATTACTGAGATGTTACACCAGATGTTCTGGATCATTCTTACCCTTGGCACCATTTACATATTTTTAGAATGGAGATGTAAGAAAATGCTGGGATGGCTTGAGGAGCAGCCTGTACACTCAGGGGTCGTTGTATCTACTAGTCGTGTGGTCAGCTGTGTTTTGCCATTGTGAACCACCACGGAGCTGATGCTTACTAACGCTGTCACGCTTACTAATACACGCACACTTACAAATACACTTACAGTCTGTGAGGAGCAAAACCAGGGTATTGAGCAGAGATTTTGCTGTCCAAGTGAACTAAAACTAGAAAAGGCAAAATAAGCACAAAAGAGCAGAAAATTTTATATTTAACTGCTTCTTGAGCTATTGAAATCAAAATAGTTCCTAGCTTAGACACATTTAATAGCCTAAAATGAGACTTAAATGATGGAAAAGGACATGACTCACTGACAGCCAAAGGCAGTTACCACAGCTGAAGATCTGATTTGCACTATTTTACTTGAACAATGTCCCTCATCTATTATATGAAAAAAAAAACCCTAAACCCATCCAATCAAAATCTGTCCTATTGCCATTGATTATGACCCGGTATGTACCATCAGAACTAAATCCATAGTTCAAGCTGAATGTGTTTAAAAACTATGAAAAGGTTTGAGAATCCAATTAAGGAAACTTTGAATGACTAAAGCAGCAATTTGAAAGTAAAGAAGCAGCTGTTTTCTTTGCCTGCAGAGAATTTGCAGGCAGATTTTACTATGAAAATCTCAAGTCCCTCAGGCTTAGTGACAGTTGAATCCTACAAAATGCTACATTTGGCAGGAACTCTTAGATGATTCTATGATTCTAAGAGATGTATGTGTCTCCTTTTTCTGTTAAATATAGGTGTTACTTCTTCAGTATCACTGGGACTGCTTATAAAAGTTTCCATCATAAAGATGAAGAACCAGACAGTTACTCTCAGGTGGCTCTACTGGACAGTTTTCTCAGATCTTGTTATACTTCAGAATGCTAGGAATTTCTTTATTTCAAAAAATGTAGAAAGACAAAACTCACAGGAAAGGAAATTAGAATCAGAGGAACCAACAAAACCTTTGAGCAAATTAGTTTTCCTTGCTACCTTCTGTCATTTCACCTGTTTCTCTGCTTCCTTCTTTTTCAATGCTCCAAACTTCTCAAACACTTTCTGTATTTTTAGTGGGAATAAATGAACTTTACATTTCTGCAAAATGATGAATTTTTGACTTGGGATTTTATAGCTGTATGGTTTTGTGGATACATCTCTAAATCTTCTGTTTAAATACCCTAGGTCATTTATTCTTCCTACTCTGAGAATTTCCTAGGACTAAAAGGTCTATTTTTCCTTCCAGAGGAAAAGCAGTAGCAATTGTACATGTGAGACAGAGACCAAAGTATGACGTTGGGAATTGGCCTGCTTCAAGAAGGTAATTTGTTTATTGACCATTAGAAAAGAATTCCCCTAAGAGTTAGAGGCCCCCTAAGACCTCTAACATCCTTGTTACACGAAGGATGTGGACATGCTGGAGCGAGGGCAGAGGAGGGCCACGAGGATGATCAGAGGGCTGGAGCACCTCTTCTGTGAGACCAGACTGAGAGAGATGNAACTGGCTGCTGTTAGTAGGTGAAGGTGCTCATACTGAGACACCATCTTCAATTAAGATTTTGCATAAGTCCTGGCATCTAAGTGTGGGAACAGAAGTTGGCTGTAGCAGAAGTTGTAGAAGTTGCAGAGGAAGACTCATGTGCCTGAAGGCTTTTCAACTGCAAGTGACTTCTGAACACAGATGCATTCTAAGTTGCTGTTCTACAGCCTCCACTTCAGTGGACACAAGCATGACTTTTTTATCAGAAACTTTGCCACATTCGTTTTGCACTTGCCCACAGTTACCCCAGGCAAACTGCCAGGTACCTAAAGCCCATGAAGATTCTGATCCAGGTTGTTCCAGAAGGTATGTGGTGAGTTTTAATCCATCAAAAGTAGCATCCTTGGCAGAAGCCTTAAAACTTGGAGAAAAGGCAAGCACCAATTCAGACTTCAGGGAACTCAATTAATTTTCTCAAATATAGGACTCTAGCGTCATTCCAGCGCCCTTTCTCAATCACCTCCCTAAGAGGTTATTGTTACCTTAAACACTGTGTCATCCCTACCTTGTGCACATCTTCTGTACCACAGGGAGTGTTATCTCACTGTGTAGAAATGTGTAGACATTGCACTTAGGAACATGGTTTAGTGAGGGACTTGGTAATTTTAGGTTTATGGTTGGACATTATGATCTCAAGGGATTTTTCCAAACTAACTTACTCTATGGTTCCATGATTTAACACCATAATTTGAACAATGAAGTCCTGTTCTAAACTATGACTATTGCTGCCAAATTATTTTATTTTGTTGAAGACACTCCCTTCATTTTTCATTCACTGTTAGCAGTCTCTGTTTTCATCCTCAGTGTCATCTAGTGATAGGATAAGGGGAAATGGGTGTGAGCTAGAACATAGAAGGTTCCACATCAATATGAGAAGGAACTTCATCACAGTGGGGGTGACGGAGCACTGGAACAGGCTGTCCAGGGTGGTTTTGGAGTCTCCTTCTCTGGAGACGTTTTAAGACCCACCTGGATGTGTTCCTGTGCGACTTGGTCTAGGTGATCCTGCTGTGTCAGGGAGATTGGACTGGATGATCTTTCGAGGTCCCTTCCAATCCCTAATGATTCTGTGATTCTATGATTCTATGATTTAATGACCTTCTTGTGCTGAGCACCCCAGAACTGAACACAGCACTCCAGATGGGGTCTCACCAGAGTGGAGGAATCACTTCCCTTGACCTGCTGGGCAACCTTCTTGTGATGTGGCTCAGGATGTGATTGGCCTTCTGAGCCACAAGACCCCCCTGTTGGCTTGTGTCCAGTCTTTCCTCAACCAGTTATCCCAAATCCTTCTCTGCAGGGCTGTTCTCAATCACATCGTCTCCCAACCTGTAGTTATGTAGAGCTTTAGGAACTAAAATAACGCATCAGAAAAAGCAACTGAAATAAACTAAGGAGCATGGGAAGAAAAGAAAAAAACCAAGCAGCTGTTTGTTATATACAGAAAGTGTTCAGAATAAGGTGATTGATCTGCTGTCAACAAGGCTGCCTAATCTTTTACGATTCATCACCCGACTTTAGCAAAAATATCTGATTCCTTGATAGTGTGTTTCTGGCAGTAATACTCCCCAGCCCTCTTGAGATAAATACCTCAGTGCAGTGAAAATTACTGGGTTTTACTGAATTAAATGCAAACAGCATCACTTCTGAGTGTCAGCAGTAGAATAGAATGAGGTTTGAAATAAAATGGAGAAATATTGAATATAAGATGCTAATAATTTGCTTACAACAGATTGAGTGTATTTCCTCCTCTTGGGACTGTATTTATGTATAAATGTTGTCCTATAACTGAGGCAAGTTTCTGAATGTGTAGAATCCATAAGTCCAGTTTTTCATCTTTCTTTATTATACTTGACACGTTTGACAGGGTTCATTACTTTCACAACTCCCTGATACTCTTTACTGCACATCTCAATAAATTTCTCTGATCCACGTACAATCTACATCTGCGGCAGCAAATGGTGTCACTGGCTAAGGAAATGTCCTTTTTATAAATATTTTCTTTTTTCTTCTCTTACATCATCCAGAACCTTTCTATGAGCTGGCACAGAACAGGGTTTGCTGGTGCCAAAATCCCAATATTCTTTTTGACAGAGTAGTTAACACTGGCTCTTTTATAATGGAAAAATAGTTAATATTTCATTCATCATGTTGAAAGGGGGAGCACCTTTGAAACCTTGTTGTGATTGAAGTGTGTACATAGGGAAGGCAAAAATAAAATGTATGCAATGAAACCTGACCACATTAGTTTTCGAGTATTTCTCCCAAGCAGATCCGCTTTGAAAGTTTCAGAGAAAAGTTTTGTCCCTCTCAAATTAGTTGTTTAATTGGCAGAGGAATAAACTCAGAGGCCAGAAGCAATTTTAACTTGGCACTTCAGAAAAGTTTCTTTTCTGATTTTAAATTAGTTCAACTCTGGAGGCTATGATTTGTTAGGGTGACTTTTACACAACCAAGGGTATGGAAAAGAACTTGACAAAATGAGGCTGTATAATGCCACAGTGATTAAAGAATCATGAGACTAAAGGAAAACTCGATGTGCGTGTGAGAGTGTATATTGCCAAGGCTTCACAACCACTTCCAGATTATCTTAACTTTGCAGAAAAGAACATTAAACTGAGATGCTAGTATTATTTCCTCTCTCTCTATGTGTATATATATCCAAGATCATTTGCTTTCCTCACAAGCAATTATCTGCAGTACAATTTTTAATAAGATAACCAGATCTAGAGCCATGGATTAATGTGAATTTTATGCTTTCTTTATTACTGCTGCTTCATACAACTACAAAGATAATTATGGCCCAGTGTAAGCTTTTTAGTTTAGCGTGGACAAGACAAATTCTTAATTTTAAATCTAGAAAAAAATCCCATAAGCCATCTGCTATATTAATGGGACATAAACACTGAATGAGTTTGAACCACTTAATGAGCAGTATATTTGCCAGGACTTTTTAATAAAGTCTACTGTATTAAGAGAGAGTTTATTATCTTTGTAGCTGAATTTCATGATCAGAAAGAACTAGGCAATTTGGTTGACTATGAGTATAATTTTCTGTGTTTTCCTACAAAAGCCTACGTGCATTTTGTTGTACACCACAGTGAAGAAAATTCACTGCATTCACCACATATCACATCCTTTCACCTTCCCATCATTTTCCTTAGCTGCTATTTCTCCGTGCAACCTCAGTGTAAAAATTAGCACTAAGTGCCTTCCCTTTCTCCATTCTCTCACTCGTTGCTGCATTAGTTCAAATATTGGTACTGAAATGTGTCACATCTGCTCTTGGGCAGGAAAAGATATTTTTGACATATTTGTCAATTTGAACATTGTCTGCTGAAGTTTTTCTTATGGCTGTGTCAAAAAATATTTTAATTAATTAATGGATGCAATTTATTTTTGCATCACCATCTCAGAAATTCGTGTAAAGGCTTAAAGTTGTCAATCTTAGTCGTACTCAGTGTATGCTGAGAAGAGGATGTGAGTTCTGCATCACTGTATGTGGGCTTGTCTGGAAATGGCCTCTGAGGAAATATATATCCCCGTGGTCTCTCTTTTACAAATAAGTCCCAGAAGACATGTTGAGCAGCAGCAGGAGAGACGATGTGGATGGGTTAAGCAATGTATTTGCTCAACACCCATAGCACTGAGCACCTACAGTCAGTACAATTCATAGTCTCTCATCCTTGTTGTATTTCCCGCATTGGACTCGTGATAGCAATATAGGGCAACTGAGATCATTGACAAATCCTTGTCATCAATGTTCTGCTCAGGCACAGAGAAGAGGTGAAAAATCCAACATAGTGATGGAGCACTCTAAAATGCCACAGAAATTTTCCCTAAACAGGATATTAGTCTACATGCTTACCCAGAGCACTAATTAAACCCCTTCATATCCAAAGGTACAGTCAACATTTTTAAGCTGCTCCATGCAGTAAGAAAGCTCATGGAATCACTGTTTCTAAATAAGAAGTGATCTTCTGAAATGAAACAACAAAAGTACTTCTAATTCATAGTTCTATGGGTGCTATATGTGGTGATGTGCAGGAAAGAAATCTTCATGGACAACAAAAGAACCTCTTTTTAAATCTTTGCATCTTTGATGATTGGTAGAAGTATATTAAATATCAACACCTTAAGAAAAACAGTCTTTATATTCTGCTTCATAGATTTACTACTTCCATCACCGATGAGCTGAAATTCTCTTTGTTACATGGGTGAAGCAGTGAATGGCACTAGTGACAGCATCTGAATATCTCCTGCTTCCACACAATAGCTTTGGAGTTATTGAGGGAAACTATTACTGAAACTGAATATTGCACTGCTAGCACAGGATGGCAAAGTGATTTTCACCTCTGGCGACCAGATGCCGAACAATTCCAGCATCTACTCTTTGGGAAACCATCTCTGACCCTGGTTGCTTTTGTTGATAGTAAAACAGCTGTAGAGGAGTGTCAGAGGCAGATGGCAGCAGAGCAGAATAAAGTCAAACTTTGAATGCAGCACTGTGTTCCTGTAGGTAGTGTCTTGAAGAACTTTCTGGATGCCAGATGGACTCTTTAAAACCTCCCTGCATCAAGCATATCCACCTTCCTGCCTAACTTAGTGTCCTCTGCAAACTTACTGAGGGTGCACTTGATCCTTTCAGCTGATAAAAGTGTTAAAGAGGACTGAGCCTTTTGTCACCACATGGATGCCGGTTATATTTATCACGTGGGTCTATTCCAAGTGGAACAAATGGCTTTACCCTTCATGATTTCTGAACACATTGCAAAAATATCGTAAGAGGAATAGAGACTTTAGACAATCCACCAGAACCCTCTGAAAATAACTGACGTAGGTTGAAACAAACATGTTTCCGAGATGTAAGTGACAGTAGAAGGGAAACCAACCAGAAAACAGCTTCCTCTTAGTGAGTAACTGGTTCTTTAGGGCTTGGTAGTTATCCTTTAATTGTCTCATTTAAATCCAAAAGTGTTAACTATGAAGTTATCTCAAACTTGAGGAGAAAAATATTCTAGCCAAACTGACTTTTAGAATGACTGTACCAGAGTACTCCAACTTACAAAGGGCTTGGTTAGGCTTTGAAGTAACTCTTAACTGTAAGAGATTTGCAGGATTGCTTCAAAAATCCATCCATGCCTAGAAGTTTGCAAATGTTCCTGTAGATTTCTTACAGTCCAATATATGAACTAGTGATGCTCTGTCTTTATGTATATATATATATATATATAAAGGAATATATATATATATATCTATCTCAGGAATGGGAAAGTAGGGAAACAGGTCTTCTTGAGTTACTATCAACTTCCCTGAACACTGAAGGTTTGAAACATCTGAAATGCTCGACCAAGTTAAGTCAAATGCACTAATGTATGATTTCAGATAATGAAAAAAGTAGGAGGAAAACACTAAAATATGTACAAACTCTGGGTATTTTTCCTGCTGCCAATCTAATTCTGTCTTATCTAAAGGTGGAACGAATGCTCTTCCAGGCAGAGCCTTAGGTTTTTGATTCCACTTAGGTTTTAGGTTCCACTCTTATGGAGCAAGGCCAATCTACATCCAAAGAGAGTTTTGCAGGCTTTGTGCTTTGTTTTGATGACCTTGGCCTGCCACACATGACGTGTGTGAAGTGGGTCATTTTAGCAGAAGGCATCACGCACACTCGGCAGGCTGACCTCCAGGGAGTTCTGACCATCCCATCCCAGCTCTCCTAAGAGCTCAAACTGTCAGTCAGAGATGCTTTAGCAGATACATTCAACAGAAGCCTTTCTGGTGATTTCCATTTCCTATTGCAAATTGCAGCAAAATTTTCATGTCATATTCTGAGGATTGAATGACTCGAGTCATATATTGAAAAACACACATTTGAGATTTAAAAATAAATCTGCAGTACAGCACACACTCTGAGCTGTTATAGCTAGTCAGTCTGAAGAACATTGACTGACACTTTCAAGCACTCCTTCAGCACATAATTTAATAGGGCATTGTGCAGTTTCTTTGTTAGGAAAGGGGAGGGAAAACAAATGCAGCAAGCAAAAAATACAACTTTCATTTGCAACTGAGGCTCAAGTAATTATGTTTACAGCATGAATTTTAAAATTTTCTTGTTATTCAAAACTTTAGTCTGCTTTTAATTAAGACTTGCCTGTTGATTGAAAGAAATCAGCATATTTGCATAGAAATAACCATGGCAAGTTGAAATCTTAATTTTAAGCCATTTTAATCACTTTCATGGACTGGTAATTACTTCTAGTTGATACATGTGAAGTGATTCCTTGCAGCAATTTAATATATTCACACCAATTGCATTTTTCACTGGTACTGAGAGATCACATGCATATGATATCTCTGGGTGTGGGTAAATCATATTTTTTTATCACAGCCCAATAATTAACAGAAATTCTCAGCTCATGTTGCTTGAGCTCCAACAAAATAAGCTTATAATTACTCGTAGCTCTATGTGAGGTAAATATTTGGTGTTACAGTGGTGAATCAGTCTTAGTGATACACAAGTCAGCTCATGATATGTGCATCTCAGCCTTAACCTTAAAGAGTGTTACAGATATTAATAACAAGGGCAAGGTCAGTTCTCTTGCATTTGCTATTGTTGCTCCCTGCTATAGACAGATAACTCAGGAACCAGCACCCGTGGAGCATCTAGTTAATGAACTCCCTTGAGACTGATACTTTTTTTCATAGGCTAGAAAACAGGAGCTTGCTGTTAGCCAACTCAGTGCTGGAAAATTAGTTAAGAATACATGTTACAGCTAAAATATCTCTATCAGGTTCTAATTTAAACCTCTAGTTCCTTTGCAAGCTGAATACATGAAGCAATGACTGGATAAAGACATCTTGTGAGTGTTTCCTCATGTTTGTTTCCTCTTGAAGGTTTCTCAGAAACTTGGAAAAGCTTATAACGTATTACAGAAACAGATTTTTTTACCTGCTGTGAGAGAGCAAAACACTGGTTCAGGAAAACCACTTTCTAACCGATACTGACATTTTGGGATCACGTGGAATAACTGTCTAGCACAGCACACCAGAGATCTTTAGAGAAGGTCTGTTACTTAATTTCTTCATTAAAAATATCCTTCAGTGAGTAAACTCTCCTAATAGGTGGAACATCCAAAAATTAAGTTAGCTAAGTGCATTGGACTCAGAAATTGGACTCAGCTGTTTTGGAGTGCTCTGAAAAGATTTCAGAGGATGCTGACTGATGGGATTAGAGACTCGTAGGTACTCAAAGGATATACCTGAGACTGTAAACTTTGCAGAGTTATATGAGTTGCAGTTTTTGTATCCCACTGCAATTCCTGCTCCTTAGATTAATCCTGTAGTTAGCTGAGCATTTTGTGGAATGTTTTTTCTCAGACTGTTACCTTATAGCTGCACAAGAAGTTCACAGAACAGGCATGTAGGAAGATACTCATCTTGCTTAAGTACTTAATATGGCAGAGGCCACAATGGAACATCTTATAAGTCCAGAAACATCTTCAAATTTGCTGTTATTTTTGAGGGACAGGGCTGAAGGATATCAAACTAAAGTTATGAATGAAATTAAAGCCATTGTTGAATATTAGTGATAATGTTTTTGATAAATTGGGAAAGAAACTGTAAAAAATATATTGCAAAAGAAGTAGTTTGCAAACAATCAGCTTGTTTGTGTGTGTGAATGATAGTCTGAAGAGAAATCCCCAGTGGCATTTTCATTCTGCTCCTCTTAGTTGCTAACATAGACAAATCATTTATCTCTCAGAAATTTGTATTATTTTCTCCCCAAAATGTTGAGGACTAACTCAAAAAGTATGTGCAGATTCTGGCAGCCACAGAAGGCTGAATGATTTGGTGGAGAAATGGAGTTTAAGGCTGTACAGAAAGAGGTTTAAGAGCACAGAGGAGACAGGCAACAGTTCAAATGACACTGTTCTTAACAACCATTAATTTCACACAAGGAAGCATAGTCCTGGACAGGATTGTCACTGAGGATTGTTGTTAATGCCTGTGTTGCCAAAGGCAGGAGAATCAAGAAACTGATGAACCCTCTGGCCAAATTTCATTCTCTACTTTGTAATTGTAATGATTAGGTTTGTATTTCCTTTAGCATAAGCATCAAGATTAAATTCTGGTTTGCAATGATGCAAAAAAGAGTTTTATTCTCTCTCTTTTTTTCTTTGGCTTATTTTTTTAAGAAAAAATGTCACAGATCAAAAGAGTCTGGAGAAAAACAATCGAACAAGACCAATATTTTGGAGGGAAGGAACAAGGAAAAAGACATGAAAGCTCTTCCTGCTATTTGTGGATAGTATGCAAGTTGTGATGAGATAGAGAGACAATAACAATCATTGCCTCTAAATGGTTTGTACAAAGTGCAACATTGAAGTTGGAGTTACACGAAGTATGAAGTTAAACAACTTAAGATGTCAGCACTGCTTATTCATTTCAAGCATTTATAGTCCTCTTACTCACAGAATCACAGAATCATTAGGGATTGGAAGGGGCCTCGAAAGATCGTCTAGTCCAGTCCCCCTGACATAGCAGGATCACCTAGACCAAGATGCACAAGAACACATCCAGGCAGGTCTTAAACATCTCCAGTGAAGACTCCACAACCTCCCTGGGCAGCCTCTTCCAGTGCTCTGTCACCCTCACTGGGAAGAAGTTCCTTCTGATATCGATGTGGAACCTTCTATGTTCCAGCTCATACCCATTGCCCCTTGTCCTGTCACTAGATGACACTGAGAAGAGCCTGGCTCCATCCTCCTGACACCCACCCCTCACATATTTATAGACATTAATGGGGTCACCCCTCAGCCTTTCCTCATAAGGGAGGTGTTCTACTTCCTTCACAGTCTTTGTTGCTCTATACTGGACACCCTTCAGCAGCTCTGTGTCCTTCTTGAACTGAGGGGCCCAGAACTGAACACAACACTCCAGATGTGCTCTCACTAGTGAAGAGTAGAGAGGAAGAAGAACCTCTTTGGATCTGCTAACCACCTCCATTCTGATCCAGCCCAGGATGCTGTTGGCCCTCAGCTCCTAGTCATCCAAACTTATAACCTACGTTGTGTCTAGGATGGACCAAATGGAGAAGCTTCATGAAAAACATGGATCCAGACTCTACACGCTCCAAAGTTCTGCAAAGCTGCACCTGGGACAGAATTCACAAAAGGTATTCTTAGACTGGCTCACATTGACCATAGAACCCAAGACAATTTGTAATCTATTCTCCCTACTAAAGCCATGCCAAGTCTTCTACCATAAAAAAAAAAATCAACCAAAGAACATAAAATAAAATTTACACATATTTTCCAGTTTTCTAAACATTATAAAATAGACTTGTTCAACACTAGAGTGACTGACATTGACTGTTGCACTTGGGGACTAATCCTACATCTTGTACAGCAGGAAACCCAAGTATTTGGCTTCAGCACAAGTGCAACTTATGTCTGATAAGAGTGACCAACACCATATCACTTGTGTTCCTGCTTCAAGGCATTTATGAAGGGGCAGGTCTAGGTAACAAGCCTGTATGTCTTTTTGTTTAAAGTACAAGGAAACTTAGTACAAGTTGGAGTCATTTCAACACAAACCTCTTAACTAGTTTAGTTTACTGAGAAGGATTAAGATGGATTTAGAGTATGACAGATGAGCATCTTTCAGTAAACAAAGAACTCCTAAATATTAGTTGGGACCCTGCATTCTTCCTTGTCTCTGTGAAGTCAAGATACTTAAGAAATGGCCTAGAAATAATGAAATCTAACTCTACACAGTTGCTTTGAGTAGGAACTGTTGTACATTATTTCTTTGCATAAATAAAATAGCTCCAGGGCAGTTACATTCTTATGCACTCTCCACAAAGATCTAACTACTACTTTTCATATGCTCTTTCATGATATATAAAATCACTTCAGATAAGAAAGAAAACATACATAGAGAGTAAAAATGGTCTCTCAAGTGACAAGAAAAATAAAAAAGTAAAATAAAAATGATCCCTCAATTAAGTTTTTAATTGTTAACAACTAAAATATAACCAGTCATAATTGTACATAACATTTTCACTTCAATTTGTCATTGGTTCAAAACCAAAGTGATTTTAAATTATCTTTAATCTTGTGAAATTTGCAAATATAAAAAAATATTAATTAAAAGAATAAAATAAAAAATATTTCCATAGATCTTCATTACATATAAATTCAGTACAAAGTTGAAGTGTTACATGTAGTTCTTAAACAGGCCTGTCTTAATTTTAATTCTAGAGACTTACATGATGTGTAAAATGAGATAAAGTGTGCATTTACTATCAGTCTTCTTAATCATCATAGTAGCTACTATTGGCCAGACAAGTACTTATGAAATATGGCATTGCTGTCGGCAAAACTATTTATCTGTGTGACACTATATGTCACTTTTGAACTTCGACTTGACATCCATAAAATTACATTTTCATCAAACTGAAAGATCAAGAATTCTGTGCTGACTCACTTGGGTCAACATTTTGCAAATGACTGGATTTACCACTTGAACTATAAACCCTTTGTGAATAATTTTGTGCATTGATGTTTGATAGCCTAGGGCACAGATCATAATTTCTGAGCTACAGAAGAGGTGTCAAAGCAAAATGACTTTCTTTTCCACATAGTAAATTACTTATTCCAGCACTCTTTCTCATAGAGTGAATGTCTAAATGTCTTACAAACTGTTATATTAGTTGAATTCTTAGACACTATAAACAACCAAATTGCCCTAAGCCTTGCTTTCAGTACCTTCACAGTAGCTCAAAAGGTTAACTGCTCAAAGACACCAAAAGTTTTTAAATGATAATAGATTTTTTTCCCCTGATGGGAAACCTGTGGCTTGAATCCCATATAGTGTTTACAAACTCAACACAGATACAAACTGAAGATGAGAGTGCAAAATAGGAAAGCTGCTGTTTGTTTCAATTGGCTGGAGTGATTAGTGATGCTTCATCTCTCAGTACCTGTAGCTTAGAGATGGATGAGATGTAGCACACAGCTGGATAGCTGATCTCAAAAGAGTGATAGCCCATCGTGCCAAACATGCCTTGGTTACATATCTGAAATGCTGGCTGGAAGTTTGCAGGAAACTTTTAGATTAAGAAGTTGTATCCAAGCAACAAACAGCAGGTTTTATCCTTTTTGGATGTTAAAAGTTTTTCCAAGAGAAGAGATTTCCATTGAAAAATATCCCTTATCCATGTCCTCTCAAATGCTTCACTCAAAACATAATTGGCTACACAAGATTTACCACAGCCCAAGGAAGGATATCAGGTGACTGCCTAGGATTCCTTTTAAGTCCACACAGATTAGATGTTGGCAGAAACTGTAGGTCCCCCTGGGAACTAGATTAGTCCAGAACATCTCCATCCCCAAGGCAAACACGCCTTGTCATTGCAAATGCTCTGTGAAACCAATATTCTAAGACCACTTCCATGGACGTCTTTTAAGAGGATCTCAAGTGCTCTTGTCACATGTTCCTGCAGGCAGTGTTCTATCCAAGAAACAGCAATAACTTCTAGAAATATCTCATCTCTATCAAAGAACAGGTGTAGGTGATATTCTAACTGACTTTGCTGGAATGTTTTTGTGCATTACCTGTTCTCAACACGAACATGCCAAGTACATCTTAAGCTTGGCTTTGACCTTCAAGCATGCATTAGCTCCACATGCATCCCACAGTTCATCCTTCTTTATATAGTGCTTTCCATTTGTATCTAGAATTGTGCTGACACCTCACCAGTGTTCTGGCTACTGCTAAGCAGTGCTTGTACAATACTAAGGGTGCTTCTCCCATCCCTATTTACAAAGGCCAGTAGGCTGGGCTTGGGCAAGAGGCTGAGAGGGGCCACAGCTGGGACAACAGACCCAAAATGACAGAAGGGATATTCCATACCATGCAATGTCACGCTTCACAATGAAAGCTAAAAGAAAAGGAGGGGGAATGCCAAAACCACCACTACACATGGAGAAGCCTTCCTTTCCAAGGAGCACCTCTTCACGTACGTGGATGTCAAATACTCCCAGAGGGCAGAAGACAAGATCTATAATCCAAGATTCCAATCAATTATAGACTTTTCCAAAACGTGAATGAAAGGCATGCTACAGTTGTTTGAAGCGTTCCAAATGGGGTCAAGTTGCTCAAGTAGAATCCTTTCCCTGCCCTGGTCATAATGCAAATACAGATGCTTTTCTTAGCAAAGGCAGAGTACAAGCCTAACATTCTGATTATTTCTACAGGATGATCCCTTAACTGCTGATATTTATAGAATCACAGAATCGTTTGAGTTGAAAGGGATCTAAGTCATCTACTTCCAACCCCCCTGTGATTGGAGTGACGCTTCCCACTAGTCCAGGTTACTGAAAGCCCTCCCCATTCCTCTATCTTCATCTTTTAAAGGTACTCTCATTTTGAAAGACATTTGTAGTGTTATGAGTGTAACCATAAGGAAGAAAGTATTGAGAGTGATCTTTACAGTTAGATACCTCTGGGTTTATATGAATCATAATTACATGGTAAACAATAGCCATATAATTTTAACCAGTTGGCATATTTAATTTCACTGTTTCTTCTGAATCTTGCTTTCACTCTCTTTCTCAAGTAATACATGACATTGCCAGGTAGCATCTGAGAATGCCTTATTTGCACTTTTACAGTTTCCAATCTAATAATATTCAAAGTTGAGGTTTGCCTTTCTCTTATCGTTGAAGACTTCTGGAATCTCCCTCTTCATTTCTAGTAATGAAATGCAGAACCCACACCAAGGTTTTTTTCCCCCCACTTCCTAGGAAGTGCACTCAATTTATTGCCTGGTGAATTAAACACCTGCACATTCTTCACAAACTTTGTCATGTAATCCACACTTTGAACTATGATCATCATTTATTTGCTGGGGTTTCTGTACTGATTTGCATTTCCCTCTCCTTCCATCTTGCTGCAGCTTCATAAAAGATTGATTCGAAGCCGTGCCTGACAGACTTTCTCACGATGAAAGAATGCAAACATAGTAGACTGCTGTGCCTGACTGAGGAGAACATGTTGTCTACATTATGATATATATCATCTATACATGTTTTACAGAGCAGTTCAAGCCATATGAGTATGATGGTTCCACCTGCTATTATCAACAAGTCATGTTGTTAAAAGAATAGGGTCTATTCAGTCTGTCAGCAGTAGTCTTTAAATTACTTTGTTTTGCAAATAAGGTACAATCAGTCTCTAAATAGATCATTTAAGTGCTCTGTAAACTAATAGCTCCTTGATTTATTTATTTCCTCTGCAATCTGAGAAACAGTTTCACATTTTAATTGCAAAAAATTTGTAATCACCAGTTACTTTGGGAGGAAGTCATGCTGTAAGATGCCTTCACATCAGTCATTGCTTTCTCTAGGTACCTAATAAGGACTAAAAATATCATTGAATTCCATGCAAATTTTATCTACTACTGGATGACATTTAAATTGCAGCTTTTTGCTCACTAGTTACCTTAATAACAGTTGCTTACTGTTGTGGGCTCCAATAGTGAAAAAATGTGTTCTGTACTGAGATATCAAAGGTTTATTTTTGCTTGTAGTATTCAGCCTGGAGCTTGTGGTTTCGTGCATTTCCCCCAGTATTTCTAAATTAAAATCTCATCACAGTTGGTGCTTTCTTCTCCTCTGCATTAAAAAAGATATGAAGGAATCACATGTTGTCAGTGGGATTAAAAAAACTAGAGAAGCCTTTAAAGTGGTAAGTGGAAATGTGAATGTGAAAGGCACTTGCTATTTTGTTTTGTGAGGCACACAGCACCACTCCTTGTACCTGCTAATGAAACTCATTACTGCATTGTAAACTCACCGCAAGCTTGCTGTAGCCTAACTTCCCCATCTAGATGATCTCTAAATAGTCACGTTTGCTAGGTGGTACTGCTATGCTCTCCCTTCCTATGTGTATTTGAGGCCCTGACTGAAAACTGATTATTTTTGGAAGAAGACAAAGCTTAAAATATACGTGGGAGGCAAAGTCATCTGAACTCAGGACCTGAACAAGGTCTGGACATTTATGCAGTTTCATTGCACAGCAAACAAACTGTGATTTTGGCTGATAATTTTATTTTACTTTGAGATTTTTTTTTTAACACTGCTAGAAGAGTTCCTCATTATGGTTAGAAGAGACCTCTAAGATCATAGAATCATCAGGGATTGGAAGAGACCTCGAAAGATCATCTAGTCCAATCCCCCTGACAGAGCAGGCTCACTTCACTGGAGAAGCCATGGAATCAGAATGAAGTGCAACTATCAAGCCAAAGCCACCATGCCCACAAAAACATGTTTGCAATTGCCAGACCTATTCTGAACACCTCCATGACTGGTGATTCCACTTCCTTGAGCAGCCTCTTCCAGGACAGTTCTTCTTGCAGCTCATGAGAACAGTCTGCTCTTCTGCCTTTAAGAGTACTGATAATGGATTACCATAACCATAGCCCTATTGCTAACAACTAACATTCACCTGAAAGCCCAACACTAGCCCAAACCCAAACCCTAACCTGACAACCAGCTGGCCATGGATGTCTTATCAGGATTACCACTGGTGATGAAAAAGGAGACAGCAGATGATACCTCAGAAGCACAAGTAAGTAAATTAGGAGAGGAAGGCAGGCAAACCAGGTTCACTCACAAAAAATAAAAGAACTAAATCCTAAACAAATTGCAACAACATTTGAGGGTGAAAACAAGGGCTTTAACCTTGATGTCTAGGAACAGGAAAAGCAAGTGCTTAATCATACACAGCACCTTAAGCAAGTGTTTTGGTCTTCACGCAGATACTGATAGTGTCTGACAATTTGGTTAGCATTTCAATTAATAAAACATTTTATAAAGAATCAGTTGTACCTCCAAGTTCTCATCTTTTATGTAAGTTTTAATTACTTATTCAACACTTGCAGCATTGCCTGGTCTCTACATGCTGAAATATTTTGGCCTTTCTGAAATGAATCATTAAAAAATATCTTTGCACAAAATTTCCTGTCAGATAGAAGTACAGAAAATATCCATTACTTCCTTACAGATTTAACATCTTGGAGTGGGTTGAGTTGGTTGAAAGGTACTAGCTTTCCCAACCTAAGTGCATCTTTCCTTACGCTTTCATCCAAAAGTTGCTTGTAACATAAAACAAGAAAATTAGCCAACAATATTATTTCCTAGAACTAGAAAGACTTTCTTATCCACTGGTGGTATCCACTTTCTTATCTACACTGTTGTGCAGAAGATAAGCACAATGATAATTCTCTCAGATAAGGGGATGGGCGTGGTAAGCTTCCTACAACTCTCCAAAAAGCCTCCATCTAGACTCTACCTACATCAACAGGTGCACAGAGGTTGAGAGTTAGTCATCAGACAAAACCAGTGCTCATAAATGTTCTCAGTGCAACAGTACCTGCCTCCTGGCCACTGCTATGCCAGGGGATAGTAGACTACCCTTTGGTCCCAGGGTTACTTCACACTGGTACACACCCAGAAGTTTATTGAGCAGCTACAGAACTCAACACAGCTCTGAACCTAGTGTTTGTGTAGTCTACTAGACTCTGCCACTTCAATATACAGATACATCACATTCAGTATCACCAACACTGCACAGGTTTTGTTCTTGCAGTTAAAATCACTGTCATTACCATTTTATGGAATCCTGCATGTCAGGCAAAAAACCCTGGCAATTGTCATTAGCAGCAGATCAGGCCTTTGAACAGCCCCAGGACTTGAATTCCAGTTGCTATTGGCATGGAACTCATCACCAACACCTGTTCAAACTGAGGTCTTCTTATAGGTCATATAAAAATGTTTGACACTTAGCAACTCTACACGAAGCCACACTTTTTAAATTGGAGAAATTGACTGGAAGCAAATAATGTTGGTGCTGGCAAGGCTAAAGGTGCCTAATAATGATCAAGCACACAGCTGGCATCACCCCCAGGGTCTCCTGGCACGTAGCAGCACATATAATGCACAACGTCCCTGGCACATGTAGAATGACTTGTTTTCATTGGCGCGTCAAGTAACATGCTGCGCTTGCAAGGTGGGTAGAGCCTGCAGAAGCATGAGGATTAGCACAATGATTGCACACCCATGTGTGCACTGAAGTGAATAAGCACCTCGACTGGGACAACACACTTGGAACATATTTTGGAAGATAAAATTGAAAGCATGCATGATCTAAATATAATCTTCTGATCTAAATATAGCAGTCTGGTGATTTCTCATTTTCCATATGAATTCATTAGTTTTTGAATGTCCAGGCACTGATGCTCAACAATGAGTATGTCAAAAGTGATGTTCAGAAAAGTCAGCGTAGAAAATAAATGGTCTTCCACTTTTGGTAAGTAAAACTGTAAGGAAAATACTTTGTGAGATTTAGGCAAATACTTCATCAAATGTGTTCATCGATTTTGTCTAACGCTTTCAAAATCACATTCTGTTTTGCCTGTGATGAATGAAAATGTGCTAAAATGCCATTTTAGAGCTTCCATTGCTTGGCTTTAGAATCCCTCTTTCTCCATAAACACAGTTCTAACAAAAAACAACATGCATCTCAGAAATCTTTCTCCTTAAAAATATTAACCTACTGGTTGGAACATAGAAGGTTCCACATCAATATCAGAAGGAACTTCCTCCCAGTGAGGGTGACAGAGCACTGGAAGAGGCTGTGCAGGGATGTTGTGGAGTCTCCTTCACTGGAGATGTTTAAGACCCACCTGGATGTGTCCCTGTGTGACTTGGTCTGGGTGATCCTGCTGTGGCAGGGGGATTGGACTGGATGATCTTTCGAGGTCCCTTCCAATCTCTAATGATTCTGTGATTCTATGACTTGTCTATTGCTTGAGGTTCAGTACCTTTTTTTCCAAGAAATATCAAAGGACATTTTTCAGGCTTCACTTACAAGAATTGCCAATAACATTGCAGTAAAATCCTTGGGCTTGGATTAAAGGATCTTTAATAGGTGCAGAACAAATACACAATTAGTCGGGAAATGAAACATGAGCAGCAAGGGCACAGAGGAGCACCATCTTTGATGCTGAACTCATAGTGGAAAGGACTGATGAAACAAGGAACAGGAATACAGGTTTTTAGCTATACCTCAGCAATCTGCCATTTCACTAAGTAAGTTTATAGAAGCATCCTGTACCTTGTTTATTGTGATCAATACAGCTCTTACAGCGATTTTCCAGTGTCATCAACATCCTATTCCTTTCCACCCCAAAAATGCAGAGCATGCTCTATTTTTTATAAGTATTAACAGACACAATACAACTTCTCAGTAAATAAACTGATTACACTTGTTGGCAGTAAATCGCAGCAATAACCTCAAGGGGATCTTTTCTGAGCAGCAAACATCTAGAAAAGCTTTCCTTCCTTCTCAGCAACAATGATGTACACTAATATCTTACCTTGTAATTAAACCAAAGAAACAAGCATAATTGTACAAATCCTATAAACCCACATTACTGACTTTCTCAGATGCTTTATTGTCTCTTTGTTTCTCTGTTGTCCCCTTAATGATTGTGTTTTTTATTAACTCTCACTTCTCATTAATGTGTTGTGCAAAATCATGTTTTGAGTGCATCAGGCTTTTTTCTCTGATGCTTTTATTACACTGCCTGTAGATGAATTGTTTCATGCAAACACAACTCCTAATTCAGATGACTCACAGAATGTGTGAGTCATGATTAAAAGCCATATTAATTAAAGTTTTCCTCTCTTTCTGTTCAGAGCTTTTCTGCAGCTGGCTACAAAATACATGTAAATGCATGTAAAACACACTTTGATATTAAACCATATACCTAGTTTCTCTGGATGGTTTTTCTGTGTGCTTATTTGTAAACAGCTTGTTAAAAGTATTACAAAACTGGTCAGGTTTGACTGGTACCAACTAGATGACGTATTTCCACTATTTCAGTTGACTACTTTTACTTCTCTCTTTGCTTTTCCAATGTAAATGCACATTTTTGTTTTCAAAAATTATTTTCTATACATAATTTTCAGTAAACTGGAGATAAACTTTCACTGAGCAGTGTGTGCACACGTACCTATATATCTCCATCTATAATTCATTTATCCTGAATGTGCTGTAGAATATCCATGTGCAGATTACACTTCCTAAACCTTATTCAGTATTGAAAAAAAATTAATTTTAATGGCTTATAAGGTTCCTTGTAAAACTTTCCTTGTGGTTGTGTGTAAATAGAAAAATCTGTCTCTGTTGAGCAACAAAGTAGATGTACTTTCCAGAGCACCATGCAGCACTTGAGGTAATTTTAGTTCAAAAGTGCCTTCCCTACTGAAACCAAGGTGCAGAAGAGAAAGAACAGTGTATGTCCTAGCACAGACTGTGCATGAGATTTCAAGAGATAGGGAAAACTACTGGGTTAGACATAGAATCATAGAACCATTAGGGATCGGAAGGGACTTTGAAAGATCATCTAGTCCAATCTCCCTGACACAGCAGGATCGCCTAGACCAAGTCACACAGGAACACATCCAGGTGGGTTTTAAACATTTCCAGAGAAGGAGACTCCACAACCACCCTGGGCAGCCCCTGCCAGGGCTCCATCACCCTCATTGCTTGCACCCATTGTCCTATCACCAGATCATACTGAGAAAAGCCTGGCTCCATCCTCCTGACACCCACCACTCACATATTTATAGACATTAATGAGGTCACTCCTCAGTCTCCTCTTCTCCAAGATAGAGACCCCGCTCCCTCAGCCTTTCCTCGTAAAGGAGGTGTTCTACTTCCATCATCATCTTTGTTGCTCTGTGCTGGACTCCCTCCAGCTGCTCCGTGTCCTGCTTGAACCGAAGGGCCTCAAACTGGACACAATATTCCAGATGTGGTCTCATCAGGGCAGAGTAGAGGGGGAGAAGAACCTCTCTTGATCTGCTAACCACCCCCATTCTGATCCACCTCAGGATGCTGTTGGCTCTCTTGGCCACAAGAGCACATTGCTGGCTCATAGTCATCCTGCTGTCCACCAGGTACCCCAAGTCCCTTTCCCCTACACTACGCTCCAACAAGTCAGTCCCCAGCCTGTACTGGCACCTGGGGTTGTTCTTGCCCAGATGCAAGGCTCTACACTTACCCTTGTTATACTTCATTAAATTTCTCCCTGCCCAGCTCTCCAGCCTGTCCAGATCTCACTGAACGGCATCACAGTCTGCAGGGGTGTCGGTGACACCTCCCAGCTTTGTGTCATCAGCAAACTTGTTGACAGTGCACTCCAATCCCTCATCCAAGTCATTAATGACTAGATTGAACAGTACTGGTCCCAGTACCAACCCCTTGGGGACTCCACTAGATACAGTGCCTTGACACGGATAACTACCTTGGTGACACGATGTTGCTCTACAGATATGCTGCTGCAAAACAATCATCCTGTTTGAGCACGGCTTTTTTCTCTTCAGTTGTGACTTGGAGTAATGAATAAAAATTAATCCCTTACCTGGATGCACTTGCTATGTCATCTTTGACAAGAAAGGCTGCACGTTTGCAATCTTGGCTTGTTGACTCAGTTCAGACACTGTGCAGAAAACTCTGCAGGACCATACCCATGGGAAGGAGGCATGCCATGACCCACTTACAAGAACATACTCACGTTATTTAATCATACATGCAGTTTTTCCATTTCTTTGACAACCTGCCTGTTAGCATTCCTGTCAGTATTGCCAGATGGCCCTCAGAAACATCCTTCCAAACTCTGAATGTGATGTTCTGCCAGTTCTTGCAAAGGGTATTCCCCAGAAGAGATTTGCTTCCTGGTTTCATCTACAGAAGTGGTAAAAGTGTGACAGTATCCTGGGTCTTGAGAGCTCTTGGAGGTTAGTTTTACTCACTCAGATAAGTGGGGAATCTTCTTTCGAGGATCAAAAATGGAAAGCATAATTTCTAAATGGAGTTTGTGTTCCCTTTCAAAACTGTTTATTTTTTTGTACCAACAAAAATGAGAGAAATCCAGTTGCTCATCTCTTTTTTTGCCATTTTGTTGTAATATACCACCCAAGTTCCAGCCACTACGTCTTCATCTATTTTCTCTGACAAGCCATATACAAAGATTCAGTTCAGTGTTTATCACAGTATGAAAGTTATAAAGCCCTGAAAAATGTGGTCTCAAATATAATAGCAATGGTGACATACCCTAACCTATTGTGGCAGTAACAGCACTGCTATTATATCAAAGTTTACTAAAGACATGTTGGGAGTCAAGGGTGCTTGCACTGCTATGATTGCTCTTTTTATAGGCCCGGTGAGCTTAGTTCCTGAGTATCACATAGTGGCAAATGAGTCTCCAGCAGCCAGAAAATATTCTTTCACATGAAAAACTGTTTCTAAAAATTCTTAAAGTCCTGAGCTGAAAGGCCAAGTCTAGCAGAATCTTCTACCAGACCAATCAGTATTAGATCTCTTGTTCTAGAAATAAAAGTAGTGTTGAGAAAAATCACCCAGGGGTGGTCCCTTCCAAGCCTGAGTGATTCTGATTCTATAACTTCTCCAGTGAAGTGATCCTGCTGTGGCAGGGGGATTGGACTAGATGATCTTTCGGGGTCCCTTCCAATCCCTAATGATTCTGTGATTCTAAAAATCATTATCATGTCGTCTTCACAAAGACTAAGGACAATCAAGGGTGGGGATTGCCAAGATTCAAGGTATCATAATATCTTGTCTCCTGAAACAGAGAAGGAACTTCTAGGATATGTAGCACTGATATACAGGGAGAAAAGTGCTAAAGAGGGTACGATAGCTAAAATGTCAGAGCTATGTTAACTGAAAAAAAAAATAAGGCATGTAGGAGAAAAAAAGAGGATTGTAAAAATTATTTCTTATATCTCTTGCTAGTGAAATGCAATTTTCAAGGATGCTTACACCTAAAGATTACCTCGAGCTGCATAAATAGGCATCCAACAAACTGAAATTAGAAGAGTAGTAATAAAATAATGTAACTACCCAGATGCCAGAGGAAAAAGGAGAAGAAAAGAAAGAATTCTACTGAAGAGTTGGGCATTTCAATCAACAATTTAGCCAAGAAATACATAAAGCCTCCAAGACTACCAACCTGCTGCTAAATAAAAGAGACACCAAGTAGGTTAGAAAACTACATTCATGCTGTACAGTAGTTGCCAGGGTCTTATTTTTTACTCTTTTTAAAGATGGGCATGATATTCCCCTTTTTCCAGTTGCTAGGGGCTACTCCTGACTGCCAAGACATTTCAAATATTATGAAGAGTGGCTCAGTAACTGCATCAGCTAATTCCTTTGCTACTCTGGGATGCATCTCACTGGGTCCTCAGGTGGTCATGAACCCTTTTTCTTCGGTGGGAGGGACTTTGTCAAACTGGTCTTTGTTCTGTGACTCACCATCATGACAGCTGTTAGGAGAGAGGTTGTCAGTGAAAATGGAGGCAAAGAAGTTCTTGAGTACATCCTCCAACTCTTGCTCAGCCATCTCAGAGAACATGTTAGTTGGCCCAGGTCATTCTCATGCCAGTCTATGCTAACTAATCCATGCCATGTACAATCAGACTCCAGTACTAAACCTCTTTCCAACTCCTTTTTTTAGCAACAATATACAGTTCAAAACTCTAAAGATGTGACTATAGATCCATGGAATCTGTGCCACACAATCCATGAATAATTATGTAATATTTCTCTGCTGTTCTCCAGAACATTGTATTTTTTTTCTGGGAACCCTTTATCTGGTTTTATAGAGTATCTTCTGTCCTAGAAAGATAGAGCAAAATGTCACACCCTAGGGTCCCATTCACCCATTACCTCCTCTTTGATCTGTGGCTATCCTTTGGGGTTCTGATGATCATTACACTTCAAGAACCTAATGATTGTCCACTGGTACTAGAAAGCTCTAATTTTCCAATCACTGAGAGGACTGACAGTGACGTCCTCCAGCCAACACACAAATTGTCAGAAGGAGCTCCTGAGTGGAAGCACTTCAGCTGTGCAATTGCTATTATCACAAATGGGTCTGAGACTTTTCTAAGATTCCTTAAAACAAGCAATGATCACTGAGTCCAACGAGAGGACACAAACAAGGTGAGGAACAAATGTCAGTCCACAATGACCGAGCACCAGCACTTACAAGCATTTAATGTGGGGCCACCAGTCTTCTTCAGCATTTGCCAAGATCTTACTGAAACAGATGGAGCAAAGGATATTCCCTCTCTGCTGTTCTAAAGCTCTGTGACTGGACACCAAAGCTGGTGATAGTTAATTTTTGTGTTGTAAGTACCTGTGAATTCACAAGCCCACAGCAATATATTGCAAAATGGAAGTTACACAGAGGGGACTGGCAGCATAAGAGATGTCTAAAATAATCTTCAAGGTCTCATACTTCCTGCTCTTTCTCTTGTTTCCTCCTTATGTATAGGGCTATAAATCATGACTTTTTTCTGCAAGACAAAGCTATTCAGGGCTTACCACTAGCCATCTAATCAAAAGCAGACACAGCCAGATGAGGTGACTTGTGAAAAGAGATTTTGAAGGGGAGTTACCCAAGGCCCATCTTTCAGAGAAAACAATGAGTACAAACCTGTGTTGTGTGACAGACAAAAAAAAAGCCAAGGCAGTTGTTAGCTGGAAAAGAAAACAAGCTTGTTAAAGAGCAGAACTAGAAAAAGTGTTTCAGCCATACAGCATGTTAAAAAAGACAGGGCTTGGTGAGAGGGAACTGCGGGAGAGGCAATATTGGAACCAATAAATTTGAGAGAAAAGTCAAACTTAAGGTTTCTACAATTGAACATTTGGGTTTTTTTCCAATTATATACAAACCACATTGTCCAGAATTTCTTAAATGGAGGAATTTCTTAAAATGGAAGAAGGAAATACTTTGTGAAATTTTTAAACAGGCAGCTGTCAATAACAACAGACGTCTCGTCACTGTAGAGTTGGGCAGCATGAGAGGTCACCTGCCTATGGCAACAGAAATCAACTTTCAGCCTAAAAAATAAATAGTTATCAATTACTTCTAAAGTCACAAAAGTGGAACTTACCTACAAAAGACTTAAACTGACCTATTGTCCATTAACACACTCCAAAATTTGGAACTGCTGTTTTTCATTCCCACTCCACTAAGACAAAACTGTCTTTTACCGTTCAGCACCAATGCCATTACAAAGTGATAAGCTGACAGCTTCATTCGTTCTCTTGTGCTCAGGTGGAGCAAGACTTAAGGAGTTCAGATCTGACACTGGCATTTTTTCCTACATAGATCCACTAATCCCCTTCCTTAACTTTAACATTTACATGTGTAATGTCTCTATGTATGCAAATAAACACATCTTTATTCTGCATGCACACACACACTCTAAGGGACATGAAAGGAACAACTAGAACTTTATTTTGCTCTTAACTATAAGCACTGAGTAACCAAAATCTGGGCTGTCTCACTTTCAAGATTTACATTTTTTCTTAGCTTTCTTCTATTTGCCTTTTTATTTTCAATTAGCACCAACATAATCTGGAGAATTTCTCTCAGCAAAGTAACCACTTAATGGCATATACTTAAAATGAATTTAAGTCCTCCTAGACTTTATGGTGGAGTCCTCTGGCCATTTCTCTTTAATACAGGTACCAGTGAAGTCAGAAGACCTTTAACAAAAGCAAACAGGTCATGTTGTGTTAATCAAATTGAGTAGCTCCTTTGAGGCGAAGGATCTATATCAGCATAAAAATCAATATAAGATTCAAAATCCAAGCCTATAAAATGTAAACAGTGTCCAAAATTGACAGGAGTTATTTAATTCCATTGATTTCTTGGTAGACAATCTGTGAGCTACAGATGGGAAATGTTTTTTCTACAGATGAAGTCTTGAAACGCTGTCTGCCAGGCTTGGCTTTCTGTGGTTTTTAACTTTGGCAGCAGGTGAGACACGGCCGGTGTTGACCTCAGAACTGTGAACTATGGACAAACGAGCACATACCAGACCATTATCTCATCTGATTACCCAATTAAACTTCAAGTCCTGAGAGACACTCATCACTCTCAGATGCCCTACCTGCCTGTCAGGTAAGCTAACCAACTCAAGTAAGATGATGTCACTCAGGCTCCTGTACTGCATCAGTTTTAAAGCTTCCTCCAATGCCTCACACTGTGCAGGAGTTTTGTTTTGAATTTGGGCACTTTTCTGGCTGTTTTGGGAAAGGCATTGGGTTACACTTTACAACAAGCTTATCCTACTTTGTAGCACTGTGGATGAAAGACAGACACCACGCTTTCTAAGAGATTATGCCAGATGTGCAAGTCCTTTCTCTCTGATAACGTTGTCTCGCACATTATGGAGTGTTGTGTCCAGTTGTGGGCCTCTCAGTTCAACAGGGATGTGAAGCTGCTGGAGAGAGTCCAGTGTAGAGCAATGAGGATGATGAAGGAGGTGGAGCACCTCCCTTATGAGGACAGGCTGAGGGAGCTGGGTCTCTTTGTCTTGGAGAAGAGGAGACTTAAGGGTGACTTCATTAATGTCTATAAATATGTGAAGGCTGGGTGTCAGGAGGATGGAATCAGGCTCTTTTTAATGTCATCTAGTGGTGGGATGAGGGGCAATGGGTGTAAGGAGGCTACACATAAATATGAGAAGATCTTCTTCCCAGTGAGGGTGACAGAGCAGTGGAACAGGCTGCCCAGGGTGGTTGTGGAGTCTCCTTCTCTGGAGATGTTTAAGACCCGCCTGGATGTGCTCCTGTGTGACTTGGTCTAGGTGATCCTGCTGTTGCAGTGAGATTGGACTAGATGATGTTTTGAGATCCCTTCCAATCCCTAATGATTCTATGATTCTAAACCTGTGTGATGATAGCTCTGAGTAAATTGAATCCATCTTTATTCCTCCAAGAATTATTTTGAAGCTGTCAAAAAAAATGTTTTGGTTAGGAAAACATATGAAACTATTGAGGCTTTACTGGGTGCTCATGCTGTTGTAGATGTCTTAGCTATCCCACTTGAATAGCCACAAGTATGGACTGCTTTTGCATTTGTGGCTCTATCTGCCAACCTCATGCGGGTGTCTCTCAGATACAACAAGATATGCATCTCAAAAGGTACTAAATCCTGATTTGTAACGACTGGATCAGGCCCACCCTCTGGGGATTTCACGCCGTGTCCTTCTCTGCCTATAACAGAATAAATAAATCATCTTTCTGAGGTGAATGTTATTGACTGCTGCTGATTGTCTTTTTCCATGTGACATTCAGACAGCTTAGAAAGATAAGAACATTCCTCTCAATGTTTCTAGAATGAAGTTTGTGAAAATATGCTTTTTTCTAAACATTTTAAGTTATTTTGCTCTTAGATTATGCACTTCAAACTTGGGAAAAAATATCTTAAGTTCTTGAACCAGAGGGAGTATGACCTTAGGATGCAGAAGGGATCCTAATTCAACCCACCTTCCTCAGTTTCTCTAATAAGGGTTTCTCTACTTGCAAACCCAGCGTGCCCCTTTAAGAGTTCTAACAAGAAGAGGTGTAGGAGCTTAGTATTACCATCAGTACAGACTTGCTCAAACTTGTAATAAGCAGATTTACTTAGTACAAGCAGTCGTCTGTCTCTGTACAAAGAAATTGATCCAATTAAATATTTTGGTTAATTTTCTTAGGCAAAAGCTGTGCTACGTGTTACAACGTCTTTCACACTAGCACAGAGTGACTTTGTGCAGCACAGACTTTTTGTGGGTTTAAACTGATGGAGATTATGGAGAAGCAACTGGCTAACTGCATCAGCACTGGCTGGTTAGGTGCATGCTTCTGAGTCATGCAGCAGGGATACCAGCAGCTATCTATACTGTTCCTTCTGTCCATCATGAAGGTAGATGAAGGCTTCAGTGGCACTCAGGGGTAGAAAATGACAGGATGCAATCCTCAAAACATTGTGTCTGAACCATTCTTTAAGTATAGAAATGCTTATGGAGAAATAAATGAGTTCTGATCTAGGGTGGGGTGTCCCTACCCATGGTAGGAGAGTTGGAACTGGATGATCCTGTGGTCCCTTCTAACCCTAACTGACTGTGTGACTTGGTCTGGGTGATCCTGCTGTGGCAGGGGGATTGGACTTGATGATCTTTTGAGGTCCCTTCCAATCCCTAATGGTTCTATGATTCTATGATTCTACAATTAAGATTTTCAATCAAAAAAAATCTTCAATTTCCAAAACTATAGAGGAGCACTGAACAATCTTCTAGTGATGAAATTTCCCAGGGAAAATAAATTAAACAATTCTTAATTGTTATGAATGGAATGCATAAGCTCCTATACTTCCTAGTGGCTCGGTTTGCTGAGCTCTGCATTGTCTATTACACACTTCTAGCTGCCTTGAGAAGTACAACTGAGAATGAATTTAAGAAGAAGAAAACCAGTGAGAAAAGTATAAACCCACGCTTTAAATAAGAAGTTAATCTTGGTAGAAGGATGGTTCATATACAGATAAAATACGTTAGCATGAGGAGCTTCTTACAGCATTAATCTGCCCCTCCTTCTGTGTAGGTAACAAGCCCATAACATCTGATACACAAACCCATCAGTCACTATCTCAAACATAAGCAAAAAAACCCTACCTAAATACTAAGATGCTAAAGCTTCTTCAGTACTAGTGATATGCATTTACTTTATGAATGAACTTTTTATATGATATTTGCAAAAGCACTGTGGAAATGATCAGTATTCAAGTGCTTTAATACCAAGCACCATTTGTTTGTCAGTGTTGCAACTACAGGCACTGGCATGAAGGCAGAGAGTTAGAATGAGCCATCCATAATTCAGCTGTGACAGAAACTCAGTGCTGCAAGAATGAGGTCTCCACAGAATACTGTGCTTTTATAAACTGTATAAGCAACTAAAGTTGAAGGAATCTTTTCCTTCATTACCTCAGCAGTTGTGATCTGACCTCTTGCCAACAGACAGTAAAAGATCCTTTGTTCTCCTTCACATACCAGGAATTAACATTTCTCTAAACTCCATGAACTCAAGCTATGTGAATGCCTAGTAGTTTGCAAATAGTTTTTCAATGTCAGATTTCTATAACAGTATTATAGAGCAAAACTAATTGCTGTCTGTAGTGGATGCAATTCTATTCACAGCAAGATAAATTGGATTTCTAAACTGCGATTTCCATTGTGTTACCTCCATGTATCATGAGAGTTATCCTGATGTGCACAGCAGTGGGCCTGCTTACTTATACACTGCACTGCAGCTTTATGCAGAATGCAGTCTCTCTTTGTTTGTAAAAAAGACAGAATCCCAAAGAATAACTGTAGACTGCCATCTTTTGGAAGGGTTTCATGGGGATACTAATCTCCAAACAGTACCTGGCTAGAGGAATAGAAAGCAGAACTGCTGATCGTGGGCATAACAACCACTGCAGACAATCCAACTTAATGACAGGTGTATCTGGGCCAATAAACTGCCAGACTTCCAAACCCTTTCACTTTGGTTCTCTAACTAGAAGAACAATAGGGTTTTTTTAAATCTAAGTTTGTAACTGAACACTAAAAAAACTACATTAAGGGTGAGCTCCAGATAGATCAATGACAGGGGTGTTGGAAATGATACAGCTTGCCCTCTTCATTAACAGCCTGGAAGATGTGACCAAGTAAATGCCCAGTGAGTTTTCAGATGATACAACACCAAGAGAAGGGGCTGATAAACCAGACAATCATGCTTTCATCCAGAACAACCTTAACAGGCTGGAGAAAAGGGCAGAGGAACCCCATCAAGTTCTCTGCTGCACCTGTGAAGAAATAACTTCAGATACCAGTACAAGCTGGCACTAAACAGGTGGATAACTCAGCAGAGAAAGCCCTGATGATCCTGGCAGCACTGAAGTTTTACACAGGCCAGCACAGCACCCATGCACCAAACAAGGAAAGTCATCTCCTCAGCTCCATTAGGAAGAGCATTGGCAGCAGGCTGAGAGTTGATCTTCACCTCTGAGCAGCACTGCTATGCCCAACGGGAGTGCTGTGTTCAGCTCTGGGCTCCCAGTACAAGAAACACAAGGAAATATTGGAGTGGTATATGTGCCCCAGTGCCCCAGTGCTGAGCTACAAAGACAACAATAGAGTTGGGCTGTTATATGAAAAGAGCTGAAATATCTGAGGTTGTTCAGCCTGGAATGGGAGCTTACCACAAATACCCATTGGAGTAAAGAAGATGGACTTGAACTCTATTCAGTGGCACCCACTAGGAGGACAAGAGACTATGGACAGAAGTTAAAATACATGAAATTCTATCTGATATTCTATCATCTGTGGTGATGCTCAAAACCTCACTTGACACATCCTAGAAGAAACTGTTCCAGCTGCTGCAGCTCTGAACATGCAGTTGGACTAGAGAGGTCTCTTCCAAACTCAGCAACTCTGCCATCCTGTAAAAAGGGCTGTATTGAAAAGCTGGATGTCTGCAACTTTTTCATTAGGAGCACATGTTGTTTTGAACAATTAAGGTTACAATCCTACAGACTGAACTGGAAAACACTACAAATTATTATGAGTAGTAAGAGGCATTTCAGAGATATTATTTCAGGATAAAAAAATGTATGTGAGCAGTATAATTCAGACTGTGATTTGCAGTCAGACTAGTGTAGCTGTGGACTGTGAGATTCCGTTCCATTTTCATGTGTAATGCAGGGATGCTGTCAGAGCCCCTGTATTAAGAAAGATATTGTTGAAGGACCAGATGGCTCAAAGGATTATCAGCAAGGACAAAGACTCCCGATTGTCCTGGGTGACACAGAAAAGCTTCCTTATAATTTCATAGCAGAGCTCCTTTGATGTGAACTTTGTCAGCAGAACTGATTTTTCCTGCTTCTAGTAGGAGATATATCATGATTTTTAAAATCTCTAACACTAGGGTCAACAACTTTTAATTTTGTGACAGTGAAAACACAATTTAAGAGGAATGTATCAGGGAGAGATGGGGAGCTGTGAGAAATGAGCAGAATTTCAAGGAGCCAGGGGCCAGAAGCAGAAAGCCAAAGCAGGGTTAGTGAGGGTTTACAGACGTTCAGAAAGAGAACGGTTGGGAGTTCTGCTGCTGCTCCTGGTGCAGCACAAGGCTCAAAGACCAAGAACAGACAAAATACCTAAGGCACAAGCTACTCAGTTTCATCCTGTTGAGATCCCTCTGGATTCATCAGTACACCTCTTTCCTCCAGCACTGCATCAACAGCACTTGCTTTTCCATCCCAGTGTCCCTCAGAGACACAACAGTAGTTCCCATGCAGCTCAGCCCAGCCCGCTCCACCTGCACTAGTGTCTTCAGGTCTGTCAGCCCACAAGGTAGTCAAAGGAAAATGAGAGAACAGAAAGAAGTCAGGCAGCTTTCAACCCTCTTGAGCTACAGCAGATCAGAGAGGTTTGAAGAGAGATGGTTTTCCTTTCTCTTTTTATAATAGACTCGACACTGCAGTCAATATCCTACAAAATTTTCTGTGTTACAGGTGTAATCAAAGAATTTTTCTAGAGATCACAACTGAGAGATTTTCCACAGACTTAACTGATGTGGCTTAAAAGACTTCAGCAATTCTGAAAGTCTGCTTGCTTAACTGCTGCACAGGCAACTTGAAGTCTTAGTGACTCTATCATCAGCTCATTTCTTCACGATTTTTCTCTCTGGTCTACGAGCATTTCTCTCGTAGCTCTCTTCTACAACCTGTCTTCATAACCTGGCACCTTGCTTTTGACAGCCTGTCCCTTTCTGTCCATATGTCAACTAATTTTGCCTCCCATTATCCTGCTGCAGAATAAAAGATGTTAGGTGTTACCTGGAGACAAAATGCTTAGAAAACAAAAAGTTGGCTAAAAATGTTTTTGGTGGTCAACCATTAGATTAGTCTCCATAATTTCTATTTCAACAAGCAAGCTATAATGAATTTGTGATGCTTATTAGCACTCGTGGGTTAAAGTAAAACAAACAAAACACCAACACTTCTTGCAAATACCAGAGACTAGCTCCATTAGAATAGAATCATTAGAGATTGGAAGGGACCTCCAAAGATCATCTAGTCCAGTCCCCCTGCCACAGCAGGATCACCCAGACCAAGTCACACAGGAACACATCCAGGCGGGTCTTAAACATCTCCAGAGAAGGAGACTCCACAACCCCCCTGGGCAGCCCCTTCCAGTGCTCCATCACCCTCACTGCGAAGAAGTTCCATCTCATATTTATATGGAACCTCCCATCCACAAAACAACTTTGGTGTGGAAAGCAGGGAAGAAGTGATCAAGCAGAAACACTGATATCCAGCAGAGTGACTCTTCTTTGTCTAAAAAACATGTTGGCAGGACTTCCTTTTTTTCCTCTCTTCAGTTTTTCATGGGGTTGCTAACACACCCACATGTAGAAGACCATCTCACCAGTAAACTGCAGTGCCAGTCCATTTTGGTCTGCTACCCTGTCTTTATGGATCTTTGATTAAATCCTGCACGGCTGTGCTTAAAACTCTTCCTTGTAGCTACAGCTTTGTGTATATAGACTTTTAGAGGTTATAGAGAGACAGATTCTGAGCCCTTTATGTCATAAAAAAGTGAGAATATAAGATTTTTTTCCTCTGTGCAAAAGAAGTGCTTTAACCTTTTCTACTCTATTCTGACCTCTTAAAAATGGTAACACAGAAAATAACTTCACTCACAGAGAAAAATCTTGTCTAAAGGCTGTGAAGCTTTGGTCACCCACTCACACTTCAAAAAAGGTTCTATGGAACAGATAAGAGGTTCATCGCAGTGTCGTGTGGAAAGTAAATCTGGTCTTGCCCTTAAAAATAACTTTACTCCCTTGTATGAAGCAAACACTTCACCTGTGATAAGACCTGATAGCAGACTCACCAAGCTCAGTAATTGCATCAGTTCAGTCAAAGTAAACTTGGTTTATCTAAAGTCAACTGAAATATGAAATCATAGCAGCAGTGGTACTTTACAATTTGCTGTTGTGAACTTCCCTTCTTCTTTGGCCTGCTATTCTTACCCAAATTGTTCATAACTCAGTGGTATTGCTGCAATAAAATTTGGCCTTAATAACCTACAGCTATAGGACACTTCAAGTTTATTCAGAATGTCACTTAGATTTATCTTCCCTGATTTGTATGGGGAGAACACTTACCTTCTAGATGTTCCTCACCATCATTTAGATGCACTTTAATGCCAGATCAATTGTGTATCTGAACCCTTTTCAGTCAGGTATCTCTTAAAAAGTGATACCAGGGGAATTATGAATGCACTTGCCTTTAATCCTGAAACTGATCTTAAAATCAAGAGGTAGAATTCCTGTGCAAATCAGAAATTATCATATGAATAACTGATTCTGCTTGACAAAAAAAAAACCCAACAAATTCACAGGATATTCTAGTTTAATCACTGCATTGATCTGCTTCAGATTGTTTTACTCCTTAGTTTGCCATATGACTGTCACCTTATAAGGAGCTGTGGTTGTGATAGTTGTGAGAGGACTGTACAGTCAGACAGTACAGCAGTAAACTAAAGAAAAATCCCACATCGTGGACTCGATGATCTCTTTGGGTCCCTTCCAACCCCTAACATCCTATGATCCTATGATCATTTCTGTTATAAGGTGGTGAATGTAAAAAAAGGAAATCTGAGGTGCAGTTTACAGAGTTCTGCAGACTAAATCTATTTTATTTTTCACATGTTTTGTACCCTTGGGGTCTTTCATTGATGTCCTGGTGCAATTCACCCCAAAAGGTTTAGAATACTTTAATTTCAGAAGGTATTAGAGGAAGATTTTTGCAATTGTGCTAAAGCTGAGTAATTCTTCTTCAAAGTAATAAGAACCAGTCTTTGTTTCTTTAAAGGACTTTCTCCCAGTTAAGTAGTGCCTGCAGTTATCAGTCAGAGCACAAGTCCTGGGTTGCAGAAGAAAAAGGTTTAATTTTTTTTTTTATTTTTTAAAAATCAACACAGATTGAGTAAGTTGTGACTTTACTTGGATCTGTTACAACTATTTTCATTCTGTGAGGAGAATGACAGTTTTTATTGTTTGAGAGCACAAAAGGTCTCCGGTTTAGTTTCAGCAATACCCAGAGGACGGCCCAGTTGCTGAGGCAGTGGAACAGGTTTCCCAGGGAGGTTGCAGATGACCCCTCCCTGGAAATGTTCAAGACCATTTGTGTTGGCTGGGGCTCTGGGCTACCTGGTCTAGTGATTAGTGTCCATACCATGGCAGAGGGGTTTCAAACTGGATGACCTCTAAGGTCCCTTCCAATGCAAACTATTACATGAGTCTATATACAGACATACAGAAAAAATATACACATATTTAAAATGTATTATTAATTACCACTACTTAAGCAACAACTTGATTAATTACGTATATGTGTGCCTATACATATTTTCATTCAAAGTATTACCAGTACAGCTCATTAAACCACTCCCAGCAGTGGGGCAAACTGATCATGGGCAGTGTCTCATTGTGGAGGTGATCTGCATCACGGAGTATGGATTCAACTAGGTGTTCCTAGTGGGTGCAAAAGACTGTGTAGGTAAGTCCATACAGTGGGAGAAGCTGGTAGGAGAAGCCTGTTATGACAAGACAGTGAGTTACTTCTATGGCTTTAATGTGGATATGAGTGGGTACAGCTGTTGCTGACTTCTGCTTTCTTCAGAGGTCAGTTTGTAGGTTAAAGTAGTTTCTTCATTCTGCAGGTTATGGCAGTTTCTTTGTTTTGTGCTTATCAAGGATCCTTCAGGCTCCCAGCTGCCCTTATCAAGGCCAGCCCAGACTTTCACTTGTACTTGTCAAGCATGATGTTCTAGCTCCTCAGGCCAGATTCCCAGGCTGGCAGTTCTCAGATTGGCAGAGATTGGCAGTACTTTAGCAGATATCTTTTGTCAGTATTTTCCCCATTATAACCAGGTCACCTCTATGGCTGCTGTGACAGGGTATTTCTTCTCACCAGTGTTAGGCTGGTAACACACAATGAGGGAAATACCAGAAACTGAGTATATACAGCTTTGTCTTATCATATTTCAATAGCAAAATTTTCTGTTTTGAGGAAACTAAAGTGTAGGAATTGACCCTTGTCAATTTACCAACAGGCAAATCATCCACCCTCCAACACAGGTGCCCTTAGCTACATCCTAAGAGCATTTTTTAAAGAAACACCTATTCCCAGATCTCAGATCCACCTCACATTCGCTATTTATAAGAATGAAAGCTCATTTTATGGCAAATACACACCATGTACCTCAAAAAATCTCTGTAAACAGTTGTAGCACTGAATAGCATTAGTGGTCCCTGCCGAGAGTCAGTGGCACACTAATCTTCCCAGCATTAGGTTTATCACATATTTTCATTTTAATACAATTCTGAGGCTGAAATTAGGGTTTGTCTCCAATCGGTCAGAAACATACACAGAGATGCAATCCCTATAATCAAAAGCTTACATCCTCAGACCAGGCAGAAAGGTTTCAGAAACCCATATAACACACAAGCAAAGTTTCCACGACAATGACTTTTTCTTACCGCGTTACTTAAATTTTCTAATGTTCGGAGTGGGACAGTAATAGCACACCTGTGTTATGAACCACTTGTCTTCAAAACCACTTCTGTAGTTCCTTGGTGTCCTTTATGGATGAATCAACACAGGGAAAAGCCCACATTTAGTTTATTTCCACCCTAGTAGAAAGGTTCAAACGTTCCTAAGCTACAACACTTAATTCATGTAAGGAGAAGGAAAATGTGGTTGCAGCAAAACAAAGGAATAGAATCATAGAGTCATAGAAGCATTAGGGATCGGAAGGGACCTCGAAAGGTCATCTAGTCCAATCCCCCTGACACAGCAGGACCACCTAGACCAAGTCATACAGTCAGTCTGGGTTAGAAGGGATCACAGGATCATCCAGTTCCAACTTCCCTACCATGGGCAGGGACCCCCCCCCCCTAGACCAGGCTGGCCAGAGCCCCATCCAGCCTGGCTTTAAACACCTCCAAGGATGGGGCCTCCACCACCTCCCTGGGCAACNCTTCATCCACCAGCATCCCCAAGTCCCTCTCCCCAGGGCTACTCTGCAGCCAGTCACTGCCCAGCCTGTATTTGTGCCTAGGATTGCCTTGCCCCAGATGCAGGACCTTACGCTTGGTAGATATAGTTATAAAAGTATAATAAGAATCTGGATTGGAGTGACAGACCAAGTGGAACACAAAAATATTTTATTCTATGTGCTTTTATGAAAAGGAAACTTTAGTACAAATAAGTTTAAAATAAACAAAAAAATCCAAAACTTTTATCAAGTCGTAATGAGAAAAAAATTAAATTAAATTAAAAAATGTATTATTTGGCTGAATTGAAACTGGAATGGAAAAACTAAATGTGTTATTTATTTCTTCATTGGTAAGTATCTTTCTTTTAATGAACTGCCTTCAAATTCATTGAATAGTTTGCATGCTACTAACATAATGTCCTATGAAATGTATCCTTGAAGTACTGGACAGGTTTTAAATTAGAGCCTGAGCCAACACAAATTCCAGTAGATTGAGAATCCTATGGTTAATCACAGAATCACAGAACATTAGGGATTGGAAGGGACCTCAAAAGATCATCCAGTCCAATCCCCCTGCCACAGCAGGATCACCCAGACCAAGTCATACAGTCAGTCTGGGTATCTGTATTTGTTTCATTGGCATAAGCATTGTTAAGCTATTTTTTAGCAAAGGAACATGTTCATTTTTCATTTATACTTCTGCTATTTCCTTCCACTGAATACAGAGTCCCTGGACCTTAGATGCTAGCAGGAGTTCTGCTACTGACAAAAGCGAGTCTCACAGCTGACTCCACGCAATCAAAAAAAAATCCCACAAAAACAAGGGCATAATTCTGTGCTCTTTTCTCTCTTTATATTTATTGTCAAATTTGTAATGTTCATTCTATTTGAAATCCCTGCAGGAGAAGCTGCACTGTGAAACACTTAACATGAAAAACACACTATGTAGACAGAGCTTGTATTAGAGGTATTTTGTATTTAACTAATCAATTATTTAATTAAACTATTTAATCAGCATTTTGTTGAGCTAGCCTATTTTATTCTGGACAGTGAGTTACCAGGAATTCATTTCTGTATGTCTGAAGTGGCTGCAAATACTGACAGGATAATGTCAGCTTCCTTGGTAGAAATTCTGCACAATGGTGTGACTGAATGACCAAAGAGCCACTAGGCATGAAAAAGCTCAGGCCTCTATGCATCTTTACATCATTTCAATTTTCAATCACATTGTTATAAAGCTTGTTACTGTGGGAAAAGAAATCCTACACCTGTTTAATATAATGAAAGGTAGATTGTATTGCCTTATCAATAAGTTCTCTTTCTAGATGATCAAAGTACTGCTTCCTAGAAAATCCGTTCTTCCAGATCTCCTTTTGAAAAACTTCTTTCCTTGTTTTCATTCTGTTAAGCCTTTCTTGTTATGTTTTTAAAACAAAGTTTATTGTTTATCAAGAATAATTGATATTTCCTAGCTGTCAGTCAAAACACAAAGCCTATACTGAAGCTTTCTCACCACTTGATGTGCAGTAATTCCTCTTCTCATTACTGCCTTGCTAGCCTATCTGACTTGTTTATAGTCCATTCAAGCAATTTATAAAGATGCGAAATTGCAAAAGCCATTTGGAAGCAGGCAGATGTCCCACATGGCAGAGCTACAAATAGATGTGGTGTTTTCCCTGTCAAATAAATTCTTGCTGTAAATTAAATACTTCTTTTGCAATCCTTCATTTTATTTAGCCCTTCACTTACGGATGAGTCAATGTGGAGATCGTCGCACAATTTGCTCATTACCCCATCATTGCCAATGACCTGCTCTTCAAATAAGCATTTTCAGGAGGAAAAAAATCTGCAATTGTATCAGATGGTGAAAAAGAGACAATAAAGGGGTGACGTTTAAAATATGACAGAAGTAGATTTCATACGTGAGGGACAGTTTTAGTAGCTGGCCTAAAAGCAAATGAGGAAGGATACAATGAGCACTCAACACGAATCACACCTGATGAAATTTTACAAGTGCCCTGAGAAATGTGTGTTGCCTGTTTCTGTTTCACATCAAGCCTTCCCACTACAAACTCCCAACAGTCAATGTTGCTTGCAAATTGAAGATCAACAAAGCTAAGCTTGAGCAGACTCCTTAAAGATGAGCTGAAATACCTTGGCAAGTTAATAGGTCAACAAACAGCTCAGCTGTCTTAGAACAAAACAGATAGCAGTCCGCAGCGAAGCATTTTGCTGCTGCACTAATTAGAAATCAAGCTGAAGATTAATGCTTTAATCAGACTGCAAATAAGTAAAGAGACATGTAGAAAAGCCACTCAGAACTCTTGAGATGTTCCTTGTATGGTTTGGGCTCTGAGGACAGCATATTTATACATATTTATGTGCATATTATCCTGATGTGAGGAATAAAATGCTGTCTTCTGAGATGTCTTTCCCAGAGGCAAAGAAGGCATTCAGAGAACACTGCTAAAGGAACAGCTACACGGTGACCTCTCTGTGGAGCATCCCATTAAATGACACAGCAACCAGATTATTCCCTGGGAAGAAGTCACTGGACTAATACTCAGCTGTATCAAAGAGGTTCTTTGACATGCTGGTTTGGAGAACGAGTCTGACAGACAGAAGGTGAAAGGCAGCAGCTGGAGCTGGCATGTTGGTTTGCACATGGAACCATGCGTGGAACTGATGTGTGTCTACAGAGGCTATGGGCAGAGGCTGTCAAGAAAAGCATGTTTTAATATTTTAATTAATTTACCTAGATGTCCTATTCCACCTGGCTAGGACATTTCACCAGTAAACAGTTTGGGATACTTTTAATGCCTCATCCCAAGTGATCAGGTACCTATTGGGTTAACAGAAGTGGGGGAGTGGTTCTAGGACAAAGGCTCCTACAGATGACTAGGGCAGCCATGAGACATCTTCATCATCCCTGCAGCAGTCTGCTTGCTGCACAGATGGCAACTCTGCATTTAAACAAGTTCTGGCTTAACAAGTAAGTGAAATACAAAAATATGGGTAAGTGTGACCTGATGAGTGTTAAAGACTTTCAGGGAGACCATGCCAACCTGGTTGACTCAGCTGGTAGAGCATGGGACTCTGAATTCCTGTGGTCATGGGTTTGAGCCCCATGTAGGACATCTTGAGACAGTGCTGTCGGCTTCCCCTGCTCCAGCAGTGGGGGGGTTGGACTTAGATGATCTTTCGAGGTCCCTTCCAACCTCTAACATTCTGTGATTCTGTGATCACCTCTGAAGTGCTAAGCAAGCTGTCCCACACAACAGTCACATCTCCAAAGCAAGACTGCTTCCGTGTCCCACTTCACTCCTACCCTTCTGTACCTCTGTACTTGTGTTGCACTGACACACAAGAAGTCAGGTCCCACAGGGCGATACGTCTCTTTCTGAGGACCTAATACAATCTGTGGCACTAAGGGACCTTCTGTCCAGGCAGATGTATTGTCCTATCCATCTTCCTAAATCCCACCACTCTACAGAAATGGTAGTATACTGTTAAGTGTTCAAGAAATGTGTTTTTACAGCAATGGTTAGAACCACACAGTTCATGCAATGCTGCTCTGTTCCAGCAGGACTTCTGGAAAACAAAAAACCTACACAGGCAAGACAAATTTAAGGAGAGCTCAGCAAAGAGCACCTCATCCATAAGTATAATATGTATATTTCCACAGCAAGCATCTTTCTTTTCTATAGGGTACTGCAACTTTTTGTAGCACTTTTACTCCTAAGGACACTCGTACTTCAATTCCTTCCATCTGGTAACAGTCAGATGCAGGACACTTTTCACCAGGCAGCTTCATTTCTGTGCTGTGTCAGAGCTCCTCCACCCTCATTCTCTCTATCCAAAGCAAACATTTAAAAACCTTTTAATAGTACCTGGAGGAGAAGGAAAGGAGTTTCCAATTAGAACTTAAGCTTATAGCCCCAGCTTCTTTAGCAACCACCCCAATTAATAAAAAGGAAATATATAAAAGAATGGAATGTCTGAAGGCAGTACTGAAAGGAATTAATATGTCTTTCCTAGCCAGTCGTGGTAAAGATATATTAACTGCCCAGACAACTGGGCAGAGTAAGAGAATCACATAAAAGGTAAGAAAAAATAATCCTATTTATAAAAAAAGAATCACATTAATAATCTCTCTCAACAGTTTCTCCAAACTGCTAAGTCTGAGCCTGTTGTAGCGTTGTTGTGCAAAAGCATTTTGTCATAGTAACTGCTTGTTGCCCAGAAGGGTGGTAGATGTCCCATCCCTGGAAACATTCCAGGTCAGACTGGAGAGGGCTCTGAGCAGCCTGATCTATTTGAAGATGTCCCTGCTCATTGCAGGAGGATTGGACTAGATGAACACTGAAGGTCATTTACAATACAAACCCAAACTTTTCTATGAGTCTGTGTGTCAGAGCTCTTTGAAATGAAGGTTCAGATTCACAAACCACAGCCTGAGGAAACGTTTTATCATTTCTATGAAACTAGTCATGCAAACTCCTGCCTGATAAAAGAGAGTCTTCACGGTGGGTCTCTTTACTGTGGTCAGGATGGGCTGGCAAAGATGAATGGGCATTGAGCAGCATCTAGTGTTGACAAAGGTGCGTGTACAAAGTACTCCACCCTAACTGTTAGTCTTCAGAAGTTAGTGCTTGTTCACATCTATTTGAAATTCTTGTTTCAAAACAAAACTAGGCCTGGGGAAAAAGTTTTGGCTGAATGCTGGTTTGTATGCAGACATCACCAGCCAGCAATCTTGCTAGCTTCAGATTCCAGTTTTGGAAGACTGTTCACAGCCACTAGCTAACAAGTTATCATTCATTGATTCAGCTAAAGGAATTCAAGCTCATTTCACAGCTCTCTTTTTTTTTTCAATTTCCAAAACATACATTTTTTGCATACATTTACTAGTCAGCAACAATTGTTCAGTAAAACAGTTCGTTGGGGTTTGATTTGCAGTATCACTTGAAGCCATGCGAGTTCCAGGATTCCAGTAATTATTTTTAATTCAGGCAATAAAAATTCCATACAATATTAACCAGGAAGGCTGGGAAAGAAGTCAAGCACGCAGTTTAACATTTTACTATTTAAAAAGTCTTCTTTTCCAAACTGTGCTCAACTCCTGCTGCAGCAGACAGGTCTTTGCAGATATTTCAATGTTAAATCTGTGATGGCCAGTCTGTGCAGGGTTAAAATGCTGCAGAATGCAGAAGGCAATGTCCAGACCACAAGCACCATGCATGCAGGTGGTTTGTCCACAGAGAACAGGGATAGTGGCTATCAAAACATCCATGAGGCTCTTGTTGATTGGCAATGAGGAATTAGTATTTGGCCAGATCTTTCCTTTAAGAGCTGTGATGGGGTGTCTTCGCTTAGTCCATGAATCTTAGACTGTTCGCAGCACGTTGCTGTCTCTTGTTTGGAATATATGCTCAAAGTATTGGCCCACAGTTAGTTTTCATGTTAAACTACAGAGAAAAAGAAACTGTGAATGGGATATGCTGCAGCCTTGTCACAATCCTCCTGGTGTGAAGGTGTTTTGGCAAGACATCTGCACTGGGGTTTCATCTGAGTGCAAGCAGTGTAACCTAGCATAAGCATCACTTTCCTCAATCTTACAGCAGGGGACAGGGTGCTGGCAATTGTATCCTGAGGTCAGGATCTCTCAGTGTCAACACAGGTCACTCTTTCAACCTTTCCACTGCCTTTCTTCTGCTGCTTAATGCCATTCATACTTCATTCGTATTACTCTTAGAGTTGTCTTAGAAATCTCTGCAGTTTGACATATATGTCTTGCAAAATGTGAAGGCTTTCCATGAACTTAAGTCCTTTGAAATGGTGACCAGACTCTAAAACCTGATGATGATTAGAAGAGTATTTATTACTCCATGTTACTACTTTATTTATGAACTCACACTGAGACTTTACCTTTTATAATTTAAACCACTGATTTATAACTCACTTTTAATTAGCAAAGGTATAAGGAGTTTGCAATTTCATTTTCTTTTGCTTAATTATTAACAATTTAGGGTTAACAACATCTGAATGCATGTCACCTGTTGTTAGGTGCTTTGGCTTTGGTGATGACAGGGTCTGTCAAATCACCTGGGGAATTTGCATGTTACAGTACAGTACTGATGTAAGTCTTCATAATGAACAAAAAGTTTCTTTTCAAACTTTTCACAAGTATGTTCTTTTTGGAATCAAGTAAGCTGGCAGAGTGAGACACACTAAATACACTTAAATGTCCTTTCTCTATATAACATGAATTCAAAACATCTCTGTTACATAGACTTTGTGCACAGTATTTTTTGTGATATAATTCTTTCCTCACCTCCAGGCAGCCCTTCTGTCTTTAACTTACCCTCCTTAATTTTTGCAAGTATTGTAGAAGTCTTCATGGCTGCTAAAAAATGAAATTCCTCTCTTTTCCCCAGTTTTAGGTAGCACCTGTATATCACTTTCTTACTGTATTTGCTGAGCAGAATTGAATAAAGTGTTGGAATTTACCCATAAAACTTCTCAAAATACATTTTGTGAGAAAATGCATTGTGTTATTAAGAATTGTAAAATTATTACTGCATATCATTTATGTTATGTAGCTTTATATTAAATGTGGCAGAATCTTTTAGCAGTCCAAGAAAATACATATTTTATAACTTGCAAGTGCAGATATATATGTAATTTTTATCCATAAAAATATGCGTGAATGATTTTCAGCTCCATTTAAGTAATGTGTTTGGAAAGTCTTTTCAACATTAAATAGTACAACTCTCAGGCAAGTGTGGTTAAGTACAGTTTTTCATTTTGCAGTTCAAATTTGGACCAAATGTTTCTTTATATAGATAGCCCCAGTATTATACTGGAATGTGACAGAATAATCACCAGGTATGAAATTAAAAACTGTATCAGAAAATAAAAATGTCCAAACATCATAAAATACTCATAATATATTTGCTACAGGAGAAAGAAGTCTATGCATCCTTAGGATGACTAGGAGAGCATCTGGGAACTGACTACCAGCTCTGCTCTGCAGATGAATGCAAAAGGTAGTATTGTCCTGAGCCAGGATATACCAAAGGAAGAGTGAAAGCAGCAGTCACTCAGAAGAAGCAGGGATTAGTGGCTGCTGCCTAACACAGGTAAGACCAGTCTACGGTCCATTAAAGAAGCAGAAACCACAAGGTATCTGGGCCTGCAGAGCACGTTGCCTTCTGCCCATCTCTCACACTTTGGCTGTGCAAAGTGCATCACAACTTTCGTTTGGCATTATCCACAGATCAGCAGTCAGGGACTGAAGACTTGTCCCCATAGTTTTTGAAGTGAGTAGGAACAAAGACCAACAAATGTAACTTTGCAAATAATTGATGAGACACGCCAACAGCACCTTAAAATTGCCATTAGTAATTATCTGCTCAAAACAGGGACGGCTGTCACATCAAAAACGCCAACAGAGTTCCTGAACTTAGACTCTTCCCACTTACACACATGACTCAATGGAACCAGCTCAGGAATGAACATCCCAAAATGCTCCTTGTGGTCAATGTCCAGAGCTAATCACAGACCAATTCAGCACACTTAAAATCTTAATCTGTCCATACTGGGCCTTCTAGAAGATTAATTATTTCTATGATAAACCATAGAAAGAAATGAAAGCTGGTTCTAGGCATGGGGAACAGAACCCTAATTCTGTCCCATCCCTAGTGAATTCATAAAACACTCACTTGAGAAATCTGCCCTATTTAAACTATTTCTAGACCAGTGGTTTTTTGACTTGTGACTCCCTACAAGTGTAGTTTCAAGAGGCAGAACTAAGCCTATTTTTTGCTTTGGATACAGTAGGTTTTGTTACTAAGACATAACTCTGGGACTTGATGAAGCAAAGCAGCTAATCCTGGAAACCATTTCCAGGCACATTGAGGATGAGAAAAATTACCAGGAGTTGTCAGCACTGATTCACCAAGAAGTCATACTTGACCAGCTTGATAAATTTCTAAGATGCAGTGAGTAGCCTGGTAAATTAAGGGAGAGCAATCTCCCAGAAAATCCTTATAGAGGATCTACTGATGCATGTGCTGTGCATGGGCAGACAGTGAGTTGTCCTGAAAATTGGCTGCATGGCTGCCCAGCAATCAGCTGTGCAGAGTCCAGTGGAAGACCAGTCACTATGGATGTGCTGCAAAAATCATCTGGGTCTGCTCCTGTTTAGCGTGATGGAGCAGATAGTAGCCTCAGCAAATTTGCTGTCAATATCAGACCGTGAGGAGTGGCTGATATGCCAGAGGATCATTTTGCCATCCAAAATGGGACCTCAGCAGGATAGAGAAATGGGCTGACAGGAACCTTAGTAAATTCAGCATAGACAAGTGCAAAGTCCTGCACCTGGGGAAGAACAGCTCCTGCACCAGTATTTCTGGGTTCTAGCCACATGAAAGCACCTTGGCAAAAAAGACACTGGGGGTCCATGGTGGACACCAAGTGGAACACGAGCCAGCAGAATGCCCTTGCATCAAAAGAGAATGCATTAGGCCAAGTACTGTCAGCAGGTCAAGGTAGTTATCCTTTGTCTTTATTCAGTGGTGGGGTGCTGAGCCCAGTTTTGGGCTCCTCCAGTACAAGAGAGAGATGGACATAATGGGGAGATTTCAAACTGAAATACAGGAGGTTCCATCTGAACTTAAGAAAACACTCTTTTACGGTGAGAGTGACTGAAGCACAAGTCAACCAGAAATTTTATGGAGTCTTCATCTTTGGAGACATTAAAAAGCCATATGAACATGGTCCCGGGCAACTGCCTGTAGGTGGTCCTGCCTGAACATAGAGATTGGATCAGATGATCTCCAGAGGTCCTGTCTGACTTCAACCTCTCTGTGATTCTGTGAGCTTTGAGGGTTAGTATTGGGCAAATAATTTTACCTATGAGTTCTCTGGCAACTGATGTGGTGTCCAGTGAAGGCATAACAGCAATGCTTCAAGCAGGGAGAAGGCATAGATCTTGTGTGCTATTCAAGAGTTAACCAATTGCAAACAGGTTTACCAGGCTTAGGAGATAGGTTCTAAAGAATAAGTAGTGATATAAATACTTACAGATATAAATTATTGTAAGTACTTAATATATAGGACTTAGACCACATCCACAATTAGCTAACTCTCTAAGGTTACCTTCCTTCGGCTTGTTTCTATGGCCAAATATCACTTGATTTTCTCAAGAAAGAGCCTACAGCTCTAAATAAAAATCTTTGCAAAGTTCAGTCCTTTGTTTTTCATTCAGCAACAAATGCAGAGTAACTGCCTTGCAAAATTTGTACATCTGCAAATATTGTCAACATAGACACTTTCTACAGTGTTTGAAGAGCTGCCTTGGTACGTTCTGTTTGCAGATATTATAACAATAAAAAAGAAGAAAATGGCACAAGCAATATAACATTATTCTTTATGTGATTGGTAGTATTGAAGTGAAAGTATACAGTCATTTTACTTCATTTTAAAAACCTGAACATTACTATTCATGAAAGGTGGGACTGGAAATGCAACAAGCACAAATCCAGATAGTAGAAGAAAGATCACACGTGCAAAGACAGTGTAGTATTTATTACGCCCTAAACTGCTGCATTCATGTGACTTTTTGTGACCTTGACATATCACACTGAAGATGAAAATTCTGCCTCAATGCTTGTTTTCTGAATTTTGTGTGAAAAATTACAAGGTATCTGGGGTATCTGGCCATTACACATGTATCTGTTGCTATTCCTTGTCAAGAACACACATTCAGCATAATCTTCAGATAAGTGATGTGCAAAAGAAAGGTCAGCTAAACAATATTTGAGCAAGTATAGGCTAATCTAACCTTCAATTTCCTGGAATGAGAAAAGTATCTGAGGATTAAAGGATTATAAATTAGGTGCACAAGTTATGTGTCAACTCTGCAAGTAACAGATATTTTAAGATCCAAAAGCAGAAGTCAGCATTACCTAGAATGTAGACCTTCCATTTGCTGCTGGTGCCAGCGGCAGAATAGGCTGCCATCCCAGGTGTCACAGTGCCTGCTTGTTCCCCAGACAGACACCCAACAACACAAAACCTTTTCTTTTCAATGCCTCTTCTCTAATTGCTGTTTCAGCACCATCCCATCCAATTTCTAATCAATACAGTATTATCCACTTCAGTATTTCTAATTTCTCTGTTTATTCTAGCATGAATAAATTAGATGACTAAGAATTAAGTCAACAATATTAAGTATTTCAGTGCCACAATAATAAAAGAATGAATTGAATTAAATTCAGGAAATATTTTGCAATTAATACTTGATTTTATTATCATTGATTATAGATGCTGGTGGTCAGTAGTTTTTTTTCTTTTCTCTCCACACAGTGGGAAGTCAAATCCAAGACAAGAACCAGAGTCCTAGGGAACATTTGGCTCATTTCCGTGCATTACTCTCCTCCAAAGGAAAAATTAGCATCAAGTTAGATATAGTGTATGACAACAGCTGGGACAGAGCCAAGGCAAGTGCTCTCGGCATATTGCCTGAGTATATTCAGATTTCAAGGAAATAGTGTCAACTTCACTGAGTGTGCAGTCAGACACATATGTTAAAAATGTATGCAGACACAGTAATAGTGTCCCCTTTTTCCTATTGAAACTATCAACAAAAACTTGTTTCATATAAAAATCACAACACTCAAAAGCATTTGCTTAAAATCTTGCAGCATGAGTAGTACATGGTAAAAGCTCAGTCCAACTCCCAATTCAGTATTTAAAATATGTTATGTGGACATTTATGTGTCTGAGTATGGGACAGTGACAGCGTGTGTGTGTGTGTGCGCATGGATATGCCTCCACATGCCTCCATACAAAACCCACATGCCTCCATACAAAACCCACATGCCTCCATACAAAACCCACATGCCTCCATACAAAATCCACATGCCTCCATACAAAACCCACATGCCTCCATACAAAATCCACATGCCTCCATACAAAACCCACATGCCTCCATACAAAACCCACATGCCTCCATACAAAATAGAAGGTTCAGATAATACAGTAAAGGACAGCTTAAAATAATTGTGACCTTCTGTTACTGGCTTGAAATGGGAATACAGTCTTGCATATAAATGTCTCTTTGACACGTGAGAACTTCCAGTCTTTTATTCCATGTGATAAAATATTTTATTCAATGTATCCCCCAAGGTAAAGTACAAAACAGGACTAAGATGGTTACGTCATGAATTTGTCCACTTCTTCTCTGATCTGTTAGGCACATTAAAGTACTGGTATAGTGGGACATCCTGAGTACTCTGTGGGTGCTCTGTGCAGTTAATCAGCACATGCCTAACAAGCCTAGTTAAGGCAGATTCACAATGTGTGAGCAGACGGGCTCTGCAACACATGCACGATGCTCTGCACATTCCCAATTCAAGAGTGCACCCAAGGGCAGGTGATGGGACTAACCAAGTATGCAAAATATAGATGACCTGAACATAGACAGCTGTCATTTGTCCTGCTGCTGTTTTAAGTGGACTGCTGGGCATCCAGGAGTCCAGGAGAAAATGGCTAAAGCTGGTAGGAGAGCAGGAGGTTAGACATAAAAGCAATCAACTACTGCCAAAAGCATTGATATTAGCAGGTGCATATTCCCTCATCTGCTCCTGAGGCATCATTATAAAGTTGAGGCAGGACAACCTACGTAGCTGCAGTGAAGTCATTACTGTATTCAGTCATTGTCTCAATCTACTGTCATTCTCATTTTAGAGCATAAAAGTAGTTGAAAGTTAAGTAAGGCCTAGAAACATTGGCATCAATTCTGTTCTGCTGTAAACCTGCTGCACAGCATCTAGCTGAAGTTCTTGGCTGTCAAAGACAAGTGTTTGGCCTATTTTGTCTCTGACGAGTATTTGTCTTATGCTCTCCATGATTAGTTTCATCTACTCAGAATGAACATATCATTATATTTGGTGTTTGTACTTAGACAGGCTTTAGAAATAACCACCTGGCACAGCATGGCCACAAGATATTTCTCAGCATTTGCTTTGTTAGGTTAGAAACCAAGAACATCATGATGTCTCCTAGTTTCTTTATCAGAAGCAGAACTGGGAGTTCTTCAAATTAAATGACACATTCTGAAATGTATTGGAGCACACACCAAATATGAGGACATACTAAAAGCTATAGTATCTACCTTTTAAATCTTGCATCTTTTTCTCAATAGTTTGCAAACAGATGGAGTGTTGTGTTCAGCACATTTCTTCAGAGTTTCTAAATCTGCCTGATGGGAATTCCATTACCTGCACCAGCTGTACAGGTGACCTCTTTGACTTCTGTGTGCCAGGCTCTGAATATATGAGGCAGACCTGGCATGTTTTTAAAATAAAGTATATGCAAATATGGACATATTTCACTTGTTGCTGTAGCATCTATTTAAAATTACTATGCTATCTGGTTTAACCCTTGCACCTATAATTATAAAGTGTTTCAAAATGTCTATGTGATAAAATATTTTATGTCTTTCTCTTGGTTAATCTACTTCACCCTTTTTTTCCTTAATCAAAAGCAATTAACATTTCTTTTCACCTGGAATTATGAGTCCTTTTTGTTTCATTTCTCTGTGACAGGTTACTACTATACTCCTCAGGCTGAACTTCCTAGGAAGTGAATGGCCATTCCCCATCATGTGTGAAAACACTCCAAAAGACCTTGAAAGCCTTCCATACTGGAGATCTATTACACGAGATATAGGATACAAGCCTTTGTTTCATATACACATGACAATGAAATACCCCTGTTTCTCTTTCACTCTTTTCAAAATACCAAAGTAAATGCATCAATTATAAAGCATTTCAAGGTCACTCTAAGGTTCATATTGAAAAATGGCCAGTAGTTTTAAAAAAAACCAAACCATACCTAAATGCAGGTGATTTACTTCAATTTCTGGTGCTCATGTCAGCGCGGTTTTGAATGAGGATGCTTATCAGCATTGAGGTCATGGTTAATCAGAACAGCACAGGCTAATGCAAACATAGTGTGCACCAGCAAATGGATCAGCCCATGGGAAAATGCTCTGTCCCTCTACTTGAAGCTGCTCTGTGGAAGGTCTTCTAAAAGTATAGCAAGCTACAGGAATAATGGGTAAAACTCTCTTTAATTCCTTGAATTCTGCATATTATCTCTTTCCATTTCCTGTAGAGAATGTTACTATCCTTGAAATTTTTGTCTATGAGCAAAAGGAAAATGCATCTTATATATATACAGCTGAGAAACTCCTCAAAACCATAACTGTACTACAAGAGGCTTTATTAGATTTTGATCTAAACACTGCAGAAGAAGGACTACTTTCTGTTTCACAGAATCACAGAACATGGCTCCATCCTACTGACACCCAACCTTCACATTAATTAAACATTAATGAGGTTGCCCCTCAGTCTCCTCTACTCCAAGCTAAAGAGACCCAGCTTCCTCAGCCTTTCCTCATAAGAGAGGTGTTCCACTCCTTTCATCGTCTCCATGGCTCTGTGCTGGACTCGGTCCAGCAGTTCCGTGTCCTTTTTGAACTGAGGGGCCCAGAACTGGACACAATACTCCAGATGTGCTCTCACCAGGGCAGGATAGAGGAAGAGGAGAACCTCTCTCAGGTCTCCTAACCATCCCCATTCTGATTCACCCCAGCATGCCATTGGCCTTCTTGGCAACAAGGGCACATTGTTGACTCATGGTCACCCTGCTGGCCACTAGGAGCCACAGGTCACTTTCACCTACACTGCTCTCCAACAGCTCAGTCCCCAAACTGTGCTGGTACCTGAGGTAGTTCTTGGCCAGATGCAAGACTCTACACTTGCCCT